>RXPK01000631.1:0-122808 GCA_004143645.1 Protaetia brevitarsis
GAAATTTATGAATGAAGTAACGAAGCAATTTTTTTTCTTTATATTTATATATATTTAAAGCATAACCACATGACCTTTTAGAACGAAATATTATTATAATGAAATCAATTACACTATTATTAATATAATTTATATCCACAATATATCTATAATTCCTTCTTTCTCCTTAAATAAATTCACAATATGATTGTTATCGATATATATATTTTTATATTATAGTTATATTTATTCTTATTTCTTTCTCACTTTTAGCGTTTCTCTTTAACTAGATACATACATTTATATTTTCTCTATTTTATTAATACACATTTAATAATGGGTAATGGAAGAATAGTATATGCCGGTGTTACGATACACTCTCCGTCCCTAAGTTGCTACTGTGGGTTATGTTCGAGTCGAGACTGTTGCAGTCGGAATCGTTCGAGTGGGGGCTGGAATAATTGGCCGCTTCCTGCAGTCTCATCAGCATGTTCAGTAGCGGATCTCCGTCATTTTCGGCTTGAGGCGTGGGACCGGTTTTTGTTATCCCCACATCTTTGGCAGGTATACTCGTCAACCCTTGGGAGGTGCCGGGCATGGATAGGTCTCTAGGATATATTGGCAAGGATCTACGTAGGGCGCTTCGTCGTATATTGGAGGCTTCCTGATGGCATCGGAAATCGGACCAGAGAGTATTCAAACGTCGCAACATCTCTTGCCGCATCTAGCTCTAACGGACAGCCTGTTAGGGAAAACAGAAAACTATTGATATAGAATTCTTTATTAATAAACATAGAAAGTCACTTAAAAGAGCACGTTGGTTGAAAATCACAGGTTTATGTCACTCCCCGTACGCTGTTATCCCTTATTTGTTCCTCAAAACCACACGACAAAAAAAGATGTACCATGTGATTCAAAATGATTGTGTCTAAGAAAAAACTGTTTTCCGGAAAAAATTATCCTATACTTATTACCAATTTAATGAGCGAAGTTAGTACATACAAATTTCATACATTAAATGAATGTTCTTGAATTTAGCGACATTGGGTGCGTGTTGTAGTATCTTTCGATTTTATCTTATAATTTTTTTCAAATCATTTATATTACATCTAATTTCACCAACAATAGTATTTCTGATTACTGTAAGAAAGGGAATTTATCTGTGGTAATAGCTCAACAAACAGGTAAAAATCAATATTAACATTAACTGAAATAGTTTATTACATTTTATAATTTTATAGGCTTATCATACACTTCAGCACAATGAGCTGTCAAAAGAAAGTTACACTTTCATCCCTATAAAGTTTCTACGGTTCAGGAATTATTACCATTAGATCACGCTAGGCGATTGGAATATTGTCATTGATTTAATAACAATTTAAGGGACGATGACTTTCTAAACAAATCATTTTTCTCGGATGAAGCCTGGTATTTTCTAACAGGCTATATCAATTTACAAAACTATTGTATCTGGTCTGCAGAAAATCCACACGAATTTCGAGAAACGCATTGCATCCGTAAAGTGGAGTTTGGTTAGCTATGTCCAGGCAACGAATAATAGGGCCATTTTCTTCGAGGAAACTGTAACAGCCAAAGTTACCAACAGATGTTGGAATTGTTTATTGCAGAATTACGAGAAAATGAGCTTGAAGCAGGTTATTTTCAGCACGATAATGCTCCAGCACATACTGCGACAAACCTGCCGATATCTTCAACAGTTTTTTGCTGACAGGTTCGTTAGAGCACAAGATGGCCACCAAGATCGCCTGATCTACCTCATTAGATTACTTCATGTTCGGCTATCTAAAAAATAGGATCTATAGAAACCGATGCGTACCATAGAAGAACTGAGAGATGCAGTTTTGTCACTTAATAATTATACTAATTTGTATGTTATAATTTAAAGTAAAAATAAATTAGTTAAACACCAGTTAGTACGAATTGAAAATCATAATTTAGTAAAGTTAAATTAATTACATTTCATTTTAAAAGCAGAAACACCAATCCATGGTCGCCTATATAATGCGAGTTCAAATATAGGTTATGTTTTCCTTATTTATGACAGATCCGTTTACTTTCTTATGCTCCAACACTGACTTAGTTCAAACCTTCATTACAAACACGCATCAAAAAACCAAACCTACACCCTGTTACTATCTATAGAAGCGGAATTGACAATCATTTTGAATCTCTGAGTATACACATAAATACAGGTAAAATCACATTTAGTATTAAACATACGACAATAATATATAATATAGTAATGATTTACAATGAAATTATCGGTCTATTTAACGGAGTTTTCGGCTGATTTGCTGGGAAAATATATATCAGTGTAAATACGAGTATGATACAGGAGTTTACGTTTAAGTTTTGACATCCGCTGTAAACATTGATATAAACAAAAGCTTGTCAGTTTGCAATATGGAAATCAATCGGCACTAATTGACGTATCAAATATACAGAACAGCATTAAATCGAGCACAATAAAAAAAGGGAATCTTAGCTCGAAATATCTGATTCTAGGTGCGGATATTACGTCAGCTATCGTGAAACTAACGTCGTATAACGCCCTAGGGGCGACTACAAACGAACTCGAATTCGACGAAAGAAAAAAGGTAATACAGAGCGCCGTGTCACACGCGCGGGGCGACTACTGTTCACAAATGAACGAGGGACTGTGGGTTGCGTTGTGCCACACCTGAGGGACAACTGTGAACTACAAACGAACACGAGACGGAAGATTATGCTGTCGCGTCCGAGGGGCCACTACAGTCTATTGCCACGAAAAGTTCCACTACATACGAACAAATTATATTTAAAGTAAAAATAAAAATGTGTACAGATTTTACAATTGGATTACCGGAACCTCGTGAGCGTTTTACCAGCATCATGCTCGCGAGGGGATTGAAGACTAGGTATTGGCAGTCAGGTTGTGATCTCTGAACAGAGTCGTGTTCAAGCTCGTATCGAATAGCCCGACGTTGTGATTCTTTTCACGGTAAAGGGATAGTATGACTTTTACTAGGAAACAGGCGTTAATACGTTAATTGGTAATATGAAAGATATATTTATTTATGTATATAGTAGATTTTTTTATTATTTTTCGGAGTTGCGGAAATCTTCCATGAGCCATATAGCACGAGCCGCCCTTGAAGTAAGCATATACCAAGTCTAGTACCGGCGTGTTTTCGCCTTTACCTAAGTCTTTTTTTCTAACACCTACCTCTTGAAGTTCGTAAAAGAATATATAAAAAATATTAATATAGCGCGAATATAAATATATCATACAATGACGTAAATTTAGAGTTTCTAATTTTCGTGGTGTTTGCATAAAAAGCATTCAGGTACAAAATAATAAAATAATCAGAGTAATATTACTGTATTTCAACATAAATTGTTTGATTGTATTTTGAAGAAACCAACAGAAAATCAATAGAAATCTGGATTTTTGCACAATTCTATATCCAAAGGCTATATATGTTATCAGCAATACTTTAATGGTTAGCAAAAATACGTAGATACATTACAATCTAATACACAAGTCAATGTTAACGCTTGGTTTAAGCTTAAATTTTTGCCTTTTATAAATTATTACTATAGTTTTAAATTTTCTATTATATTCTTATTAAAATAAAATATTAAACTAAATTTTGAAGAAGACAATTATTAAAGTTTTCCGAAACGTCAAAACATTTATCTGTTCTATGTTTTAAAATAAAAAGTTAAAGCCACTATCTCAGAGACAACGAATATTATTAAAAGAAAAGACCGAGGAGCTATAATCTATCTCCTTAATTGTTTATATCTTTAATAAATAATTAAATATATAAAACATACAAAAATGAAGACCAAAGTTCAAATAATAGAACTAGTTTTATAGGCGTTTCAAAAATTTGGCATCAATTTCTTTTAATCAATCTTCACCAACTCTTAAATTTTTAAATCTCCATGGAAACTATTTGTGTACTGGTTTCTATTAGAGCATTTTTCAAGTTTTTAGTGATGTGATGGTTAGTTTCTCAGTTTTCGTTGTTAATATCTTTGAAAAAAATCATTTATAATAATCTTAATTAGGCTGAGCAAATAATCACAAAAAAAACTTACTTAAAAACAACCGAGGCCCAATAGCAACATCTCCCGAACTGTGCGTTTCCAATACGGTATTAAGATTCTGCCACACTTTCGGCAACCATCCTAAAATGGCGGCCAATTCCGGCTGAGGACCTTGTTCCAATTCCAAACTCTCTAATCTTCGCCTTAAGACTCTGCCCAACAATCCTCTAGCAGGCTCCATGTGCGGGGCCACCAATACCCATCTAAATCCGTGTTGCAATTGCAGGCTAGTGGCTGAACAAGTAGATTGCGCCATCGTACCTAAAGATGTGTAAATAATGGGAATTACGTTCACCTACACGTATGAATTTTTCCAAAAATATTTTACCTAATAGGCAAGGAAGGTTTCTTGGTAGCGATCCTAGAGCATCAGCTAAGGGCCCAGCTTTATGAAGATTATCTAAGACCACTACGCATGGTAAATCGGCATTATCACCCGTGGCTGCTTGCTCGCTTAAGTGAGCCAAATATTGTCTGAGCTCTTTCCCTGATTTATTATCCACGCTATAAAGTTATAAATATGCTATTAATTAACTTAAATATTAATCCGACTAAAGGGATTATTTTATGAGATAGAAGTAATGCCATTATTACTGTTGAAATTTAAAATTCTCGAGGATTAAAATTCATTGGAATATTTCTATATTTTCCTCCAGAAAAAAAAAAACATTCAGGAGAGCTTGATAATAATATTCGCATTTTTTAAAATCAGTTATGGAGTAGTCCGATAGAAGACAGGCGCGTGCGGGGTGAATTAATGCCAATATTATTACTGTTGAAGTTCAAAATTCTGGAGGATTAAAATTCATTGGGATATTTATACAAACATTCAGGGGAGTTTGATAATAATATTCGTGTTCTCAATAATATAATAAACGAACTAGAGTCGATTAGGGGAATGATATCTTAATTGCAACAGATGCTAATAGTAAACATCAGTTATCGGGTAGTCCAATAGAGGATAAGCGCAGGCGGGGTGAGGTAATGCTAATATTATTATTGTTGAAATTCAAAATTTTGGAGGATCAAAAGTCATTTGGATATTCATATATTCCTCCACAGCAAAGGCATTCAAGGGAGTTTGATAATAACATTCGTGTTCTTAATAATGTAATAAACGAATTAGAATCGATTAAGGAAACAATATCTTACTTGCAACAGACGCTAATAGTAAACATCGTTATGGGGAAGTCCGATAGAGGATAGGCGCAGGCGGGGTGAGGTAATGCTAATATTATTACGGTTGAAATTCAAAATTCTGGAGGATTAAAATTCATTAGGATATCTATATATTCTCCAGAATAAAGGCATTCAAGGGAGTTTGATAATAATATTCGCGTTCTTAATAATGTAATAAACGAATTAGAATCGATTAGGGAAATATCTTAATTGCAACAGACGCTAATAGTAAACATCAGCTATTGGTAGTCCCATAGCGGATAGGCGCAAGCGGGGTGAGGTAATGCCGATATTATTACTGTTGAAATTCAAAATTGTGGAGGATTAACATTCATTTGGATATCAATATATTCCTCCAAAGCAAAGACATTCAGGATAATTTGATAATAATATTCACATTCTTAACGTAATAAACGAATTAGAGTTGATTGGGGGAACTTTTTTAATTGCGACAGACGCTAATAGTAAACTTCAGTTATGGTGTAGTCCGATAGAGGAATGGCACGGGCGGGGTTAAGTAATGCCAATATTATTACTGTTGAAATTCAAAATTCTGGAAGATTAAAATTCATTGAAATATTTCTATGTGTTCCTCCAGAACAAGACATTCAGGGAGTTTGATAATAATATTCGCATTGTTAATAATGTAATAAACGAATTCGAGTCGATTAGGGAAAAATTCTTAACTGCGACAAACACTAATAATAAACATGTCATGAGGTAGTAGTCCGATAGAGGATAGGCGCGAGCGGGGTAAAGTAATGCCGAGTATTATTACTGTTGAAATTCAAAATTCTGGAGGATTAAAATTCATTGAAATATTTGTATATATTCCTCCAGAACAAAGACATTCAGGGGAATTTGATGATAATATTGGCATTCTTACTAATGAATAAACGAATTGGAGTCGATTAGAGGAAATATTTTTTAATTGCCATAGACCCTAATAGTAAACATTAGTTAAGGGGCAGTTCGATAGAAGATAGACGCGGGCGGGTTTTACACGAATTAATTAATGATAAAGGCCTAATTGTCTTAAATAACAATGATGAGCCAACTGTTGTAAAGTTTATAGGGCGCAATATTATCAATATCACCGTCACTAGTTCCGCAATAGTAATTAAATACTAGTTAATTAGAATAGGGACTAATGACATGTTAGGAACAATGAGAAAATTAGAGTAGGTATCTCCATGTAGTACCTTTGAGTGGAGCATGGGGTTTAAGGATGTTTTGTTATTGTTTTAATTTACCAATAAATCGTGATGGTGGTAGTAGTTTTATAGATATAATAATAATGCGAATAGAACTGCGTATGGTGCAGAACGTAAAGGAAACTCCGGATTTATTGCTAACTAGGGTTTTACAGGGAACATAGTTACAGATGGCGGGGAGGAGCATAAGGGGATTAGCGAGTAGGGAATCTAAGGATGCAGATGATTTGAAGTTTTTTCTTACTTGAACGTAGCTACAGCCTCTGCTGGATCCCTTCCTAACGATTGGGCGTGAAATTCAGCTAATCTAGTAGCCAGATGGGTCTTCCCCGTACCGGGTGCACCACACAAGACCACTCTCCTGTGCTCAGACAATAGAGAAACTAGTCTCTGAGCCACCCCTTTAGGTATAAGTGCTTCGAATGCAAAAGCGGCCACCGGTTGCAGTACTATGTGAAGAGTCGTTACCCTTCCCACGACATAGCCGACTGGTAGAAGGTCTGGCGGGCTTTCGGGAGGGCCATCGAAGATTCTATCGGCGTCTCCTAGTTTGTAGCCGCTGATCGCGTCAATGCCCAGACCTAAACCTCCTCCTGGATCTAACTTGGCGATGTGTTGTTTGGAGGCCCATCGCACCGTGCTGTCGATTTGGTTCCAGGAGGTGGCAGCACCAACGCTGGTGCGGGCAATGGGAATTTCGCCAGTTGCGTGGCTTCCGTCACCGTCATTGGCGTAATGTTCCATATAATACCTATGAAAAAAAGGAATTTTCTTCAGAAACGTCTCAAACAAATCTTATTTGCTAACAGCTAGCAGACTGACGTGAATAAGATGGCTGTTTAATGGTAATTTCTGATGGAACGCTCTTTATGGAACGTCTTAGTAACTTCATTACTTTTCAAAAAACTGATCTCTATATTTTAAATATTATTATAAATGTTCTGATATTTACATTAGTTTCCTTTAAACCTTGTAAGATCTTATTTTAAGATATTTGCACATAAGAAATATTAATATATAATTATTTAATTCATATTTTGCTTCATTAAAACTTTTATTGATTGTTATGGGATTAGGAAACAGACCGATGAAGACATATTGTCGAAATTGGTTGCTGAAAATTGATTAGTCTCATAGTAAATGTATAAACAATTAGGAAGTACTATCGTTTTTATTCTTATTATCCATTTTTTTTTTTTTTTTTGTGAAAACAATATTCTTTGTTTTAATTTTTTTTTGAGCAGAATTTGATCAAAATGAATATTGACCTTTAAAGTTACATGTGGATGAGCCTTGTTTTTGATTTAGTATGTATTTTTGTGAGACCAATAAGGTTTTTCAGAGGACTACACCGAGGAAACGATAATAAAACAGAATTTCCATTTCAACTAACAATAAATACCTACTTTTTAAAACTCTGAGGTTGCCCTAAATAAACAGCGATCGTAATTCTTTTTCCATCCGGCTCAATTTCTAAAGGCGGTTCATCCGTTGAAATCATGTCGGTTAGGTGGTCTAAACTTCTACTTTCTTGCATATCGGGAGGTAGATTATTCGTTCCGCTAACCATACGTTGCAGCCTTTCATTATTCTGCTTCAGGCTGAGCATCTCACTCTGCAATGATAGAAAGAAAAAAAATGACGCTCCAATTTAACAATTTCAAATAAAAAAAACAAGTTGCTTAAATGTTTTATAGAGGATAAATATTACCTAGCATAGTATTCTCAATATATGCGACAAACTTTAAGCGCTGATTCCTGTGGTTATTTTGATCATAAAAGTTCATAAGAACATATGTCCAAAATCGCTTAGTTCTAAAGTTGTACAATGTTTAATAGTAATTTAACATAATTAATTTTTTATTATAAATTAACAAAATAATTAGTAAAACAAAATAACTTATACTAACTGTTGAAAATGACCGCCCCCAACTGCAATACAAGCTTCTATCCTCCGTCGTATTGACTGGCGAGTCCGTTCTAAAATACCAGGGGTATTTCGAATTGTTGAAAAGCTGCGATAATACGATTTCTCAGTTCATCGACATTTTCAATGGGAGTCGTATAAACTAATGATTTAAGATGACCCCAGAGAAAAAAGGCCCAAAGAATTTAAGTCTGGAGACCGAGGAGACCACGGTTGTGGACCCCCCCGTCCTATCCACCGATCTGGATACGTATTGTCCAAAAACTCGCGAGCAACTAAACTAAAATGCGCTGGAGCACCGTCATGCATACAATACATTTGTAATCTTAATTGCAACGGAACTTCTTGCAGCAGTAGGGGCAGCTCCTTTTCAAGAAAATTGCGGTATACTTCGCCATTTAACCGCATCGGTAAAAAATGTGAACCTATCAAGTGATCTCCAACAATTCCGGCCCACACATTGACAGAGAATTAATGTTGATGACGGGCATTCACTAACTAGTTCGTGCGGATTTTCTTCGGCCCATATGTGATTATTATGAAAATTAATAATCGCGTTTCTAGAGAAAGTAGCCTCGTCGGTGAAGAATATTTGAGCCAAATAAGTCAGTATTTTGTGCGATTTTGTGTTGCATCCATTGACAAAAAGCTACTCTTTGCGGAAAATCTGCCGGCAAAAGTGCCTGCACCCGTTGAATGTGACATGGATACAACAGTTGATCTTTCAATATTCTCCAAAACTGTGGCCTGACTAATGTTTAAAGCAAACACAATTTTTCTGGTGCTTGTAGTGGGATGTTGCTCAATTTCATTTAATTCCATTTCTTCAACTTGTGGAGTTCTCACTGTAGATGGATGCCCGTTATCAGTCGTCCGTTTTTTTAAATTTCCCGTTTCACTAAAACGTTGGTGAAGACGGGCAAATATTGAATGATGCGGGATAATACACGGTTCGGGTATCGTTCTTCATAAAGACGTCTAGCAGCACGCGAATTTCCATTGGCAAGACCGTAAACGAAATGCATATCACACATCTCAGCATTCGTGTAATTCATTTTAGAAAACAGAAACGGGCAATAACCTGGATGAATACTCTGACAACTATTGAAAATATTGAAATGACAAATAAACAATTCCCTCTCAACACAATAGTTTTTGAAGAACCAACTGTGATATTATATCGTGTTAGTCGTAGTTCATAATTTATTATTAAACATTCAATAATTTTAAAACCAAACCGTTTTGGACATATACTCATATGAACTGATATGATCAAAATAACGTCAGGAATCAGCTCTTAAAGTTTGTCGCATATATTGAGAACCACCCTGTATATACTTACTCTCATTTTCATCACAGTATCCTTTAAGCTTTCCAACTGATGTGCAGAACTGAGCGCTTCCAGTCTGATGTCAGTTAGGACCAGATCCTTTTCCCTGAGTTGTTTCTGCAGTTCTGCCACTTCCGCACCCGTATCGGTGGGCGCTGGGGGCGGTGGACTTTGCTGTTGCTGCTCTATTTCCGGTTCGCTCTGAGACGGGGCTTTGGTCGGCTTGGCGTTTCGGGAAAATGCTTTCGTGAACGAACTACGAAGCTGAAAAGAATCGAAAAGATTTAATGACATAAATCATGTGTGCTCGAGGCACACTCTATGAATTGCATGAAAAATCTCTCAATTCGTATGTAATGATTTCGTAAATAGTATCGATTCAGGTGCCATTATTCATGATTTGAACGCTCAGCGATGGGCATTACAAGCTAACATAGATATTGGTTTAGAAAATGAGCTTATAAAATAGTTTCAAGAAAAAGTAAACCACCAGAGATTCAACATATTGTCAATTCCGCTCTATAGATTAGTTAACAGGGTGTAGGTATATGCCGCGTGTTTGTAATGAAGGTTTGAACTAAGTCAGTGTTGGAAATAAGAAAGTAAACGGATCTGCCATAAATAAGGAAACGTAACCTATATTGAACTCGCATTATATAAACGACTATGGATTGGTGTTTCTGCTTGTAAAAATGAAATGTAATTAATTTAACTTTACTAAATTATGATTTTAAAATTCAGTACAACTGGTGTTACTAAATTTATTTATTACTTTAAATTATAACATACAAATTAGTATAATTATTAAGTGAAAAACTGCATCTCTCAGTTCTTCTATGGTATGCATGCGGTTTGTATAGATCCTATTTAGATAGCCGAACATGAAGTAATTTATGGGGTTAGATCAGACGATTTGGTGCCATCTTTGTGCTCTAACGAACCTGTCAGCAAAAAAACTGTTGAAGATATTGGCAGGTTTGTCGAGCAGTATGTGCTGGAGCATTATCGTGCTGAAAATACCTGCTTCAAGCTCATTTTCTTGTAATCTGCAATAAACAATTCCAACATCTGTTGGTAACGTTGGGCTGTTACAGTTTCCTTGAAGAAAATTGGCCTTATTATTCGTTGCCTGGCATAGCTAACCAAACTCCAACTTTTACGGATGCAATGCGTTCTCGAATTCATGTGGATTTCTGCAGAACAGATACAATAGTTTTGTAAATTGATATAGTCTGTTAGATAAAACCAGGCTTCATCCGAGAAAAATGATTTGTTTAGCAAGTCATCGTCCTTAAATTGTTATTAAACCAATGACAACATTCAAATCGCCTATCGTGATCTAATGTAATAGTTCCTGTACCGTAGAAACTTTATAGGGATGAAAATGTAATTTCTTTGACAGCTCATTGCGCTGAAGTGTATGATAAGCCTATAAAATTATAAAATGTAATAAACTATTTCACTTAATGTTAATATTGATTTTTTACCTGTTTGTTGGCTATTACCACAGATAAATTCCTTATTTTCTTACAGTATTCAGAAATACTATTGTTGGTGGATATTAGATGTAAATATAAACGATTTGAAAAAAATTATAAGATAAATAATCGAAAGATACTACAACACGCACGCCAATGTCGCTAAATGTCAAGAAAATTCATTTAATGTATGAAATTTGTATGTAGCTAACTTCGCTCATTAAATTGGTAATAAGTATAGATAAATTTTTCCGGAAAACAGTTTTTTTCTTACGACAATCATTTTGAATCACATGGTATATTCGCTACCCGATCATACCGTATAAACTTTTTTTTCCCCGCAAACTGTAAAGGATTTCATTTTAATGCTATTCTAAAGGCCCCTTTACAGTTCGCAATTTTGTGTATTGCGTGCAATAAAATTGCGCGCAATGAAATATTAGAACTCGTTCTATTCCGTGCACTACCAATAAAATTGTGTGCAATTTTATTGGTAGTGCTGATCGAAATCCATTGAATGCGCATGCGCTATTTATATTGCACGCAATACAAAAAATTGCGAACTGTAAAGGGCCTTAACAAAATTTTGTGTGTCACAAACTTTTCAAGACGATTTCACAGGAATTATTACTAGGACATATTATTTATTTATTTAATTTAAATTGGATATTATCTAAATACAGCTTGCACGTTTTATATGAGTTAAAAAAAAGGCGTAATTCCTAAACGAATGTCCCAAGATTCTTCCCGAGAAAAGACGAACTTTATTTTTATACTTCCTCTTTCGTAAGTCTAAATACGCACATGGGAAGGAAATATGAATTTGTATGGCGTTTACTTTCAAAGAAATTGGCCCACATACCGTGAAAAAAAGAAATAACAAATACTGTCAGAGATCAATACATTACCGGTGTGTTCCCGGAAATATAATACAATGATAAAATCCTTATCCAACTATCTAACAGTATGTCGAAGTGCATGTAACATTATATCCTTGCTTATGCAATTCTATACCGTCTTGTTTATATCATTAAAAAAATAAAAAGCTTATAATATTAGAAATGATTTATTTATGGTACTTTTCATAAAAAATAAACTCTTTTCACTTTTACGGTTAAATATTAATTCAATTGACCTAGATCAATTTCTTTTTCCACATCTTTAATATCTGATAATATTGTTATTGTTTTCAGATAACCCGTCAAAGCACAGCACGATGCTTCCCGTCTAAAAACGGATAGAATTAAAACAATAGAAATGAATGAAACAACCGCTATTTCATTAAAATAAAATATTTTTTACATGTAAAATTTGGGAATTTTTATTACTTTCGAGAGATATTACAAACATACCTGAGGATGGCCTAGGCCGAAACATGTAGTATGTGAAATTTAAAAATTAAAGGGATTGATAATTAGAACGGCAGTTTTGTGCTACCCACCCAATATATACATGATATACAGGGTCGCTAAAAACTATGGATACAGTTAAATATTTTCAGAACGGTTTAACAGAGCTCGTTGAAATTTGGCATACAATTAGAAGTGTTTAAATTCTATCATCTGAGATTTCTTTCAGTTTTCTACCATCATTTATTTTGAAAATACAAGGCTAACTTGATTTTTTTGTAAATGGCACGGGTGGTCAAATTTGATATTTTTAAAAAGAGCACTTTTTTCTGAATTCAGTAATGTAACACATGCTCGCCTTTATTTTTATTAAAAGGCAAAAAAAAAAATTAAATTTAAAAATTTAATTCTGGAAAAATAAATCTAAGTTAGCTTTGAAAATGCTGTTATTGACGATGTGTCACTTGCATATTCGCCAAAAATTAAACTTGTGTGCAATGATTTGTTTAACCGATCTCCAGGACGACGGTTTCAAAAACCTTACAAAGATTTCAAAAACTGGTAACTGTTAAAGACCGTGCAAGACCTTGGGCGACTCTCGAATATTACCAACGAAGAAAAATTCTTTGAATGTTATGTTGGATGTGGTAGAAAATCCAAAAAATTCAGTACAACAGTTGGCGTTGAACCACAACTGAATAGAGGATCCATAAAAAATTATGAAACGCAAAAAATATCATCCTTATAAAATCATTGCTACAAGAATTAAGTGACGACGAATTTGACCGCAGAACCGAATTTTGCGATAACTATGATTGCACAGAATATCAGGATGGTAATTTCTTAATCGAGTCCTCTGCTCTGATGAGTCAACTTTTGTCTAAATGGATATGATATTGATCTGACAGAAATCCGCATTGGATGGAGCAGGTTATACGCAGCAGCACAGAAATTAATGTTTGGTGTGGCATTATTGGTCGGCATATCGTAAGTCCTTTTTTCATTAACGGCAATTTAACGTCTGAAAGATATTTGCAACTTTTACAACAACATATTGTTCCACGACTTAGGGAAATATTTCCAAACCACGGTATCGAAATGTATACAACAGAAACCATATGGTTTCAATAAGACGGAGCACCGCCGCATTTTGGTCGTCAAGTGCGCGAATATTTGGATGAAACATTTCCCGGTAGATGGATAGGGCGAAGGGGGGCTATTGAATAGCCAGCTAGGTCTCCTGATCTGACCCCACTTGATTTTTTCCTGTGGGGTCATGTAAAAAATCGAGTGTATATCAACAGACCATTACAAATCGAAGACCTACAAGAACGTATAAGAAACGAAATTGCCAGTATTTCTCCAAATATTTTGATTGATTTTTTTTAGTTTTTAAAAGTTTCGATTAAAATAAGATATGGATGTGTTACATCACAGAACGCAGAAAAAATTTCTCTTTTCAAAAATATTAAATTTGACCCTTCGTGCCATTTAAAGACAATCAAGTTAGCCTTGTATCCCCAGAACAAATGAAGATATAACTTTGAAAAACATCTTAGACGATGGAATTTATATACTTTTAACCATGTACCAAATTTCAACAAGTTTTATAATAGTTTTCATAATATTTAACTGTATCCATACTTTTTAGCGACCCTGTATATACTTCAATCCATAGACGTAAATTTGAATTACTTAAATATTTTGAGAACCGCAGTAGAAGACTTTCTGGGTAATTCTATACTCCAGGAGTATTAAAATAACTGGAACCAACTTGATGTAGCGCCAGCACAAGCTACAGAAGAGGTTGCAGCAGAATTGACAATTCCTTTTCCAGATAGATGGTTTTGGCGCTTTGACCCTTGGAGTTAGCCGCCGAAGTCTCCAAATTTGACACCCTTTGTTAAAGAACGAATTTATCGAATACCAGCAAACATCAGGAAAGAATTACAAAATCGAGTTATTCAAGTATTTGCAAATTTGGATCCAGTTGAGACTAAATCCAGTATAAAGGCAGTTTTATCCAGAATTTTGAAATGAAAAAATTGAGCAATTGTCAAAATAAGCGCTATTTCTTTTGCTTCCAATGCGTACAAATGGGTTGACATGATAAAAATTTTATTTCATTACCCGCGTAGTGTATATCTTCTTCAATAACATTTATTTGACTTCACAATAAGACTTACCCATCCTTTTTTCTTCTTCTTCTCCTGTTTATCCAAGCTACAAGCTGAAGACAAACTAGAGACGCTGTCAGACGAAGGTTGCCTTGCCAATCCAGATCCGAATCCTGCTTGTATGGATTGAGCCCTTAGGGCGTCCATTGCAGCTCTCAATTCGGCCAATTCATTATCCTGAATAAATGCAGAAATATCGAATCATTTGCAGTTATGGGTGTTTATTATGACCAATATTATGCTTTGTTTTTAGGTTAGTTATATGATGAAAGATGATGAAAACTTACTTTCTTTTCCGCAGTCGATGTTAGATGTTGAAGCCTTTGCGTCATAGACGACAAACTTTGCTCGAATGCGGCTACCACATGGGCCTGTAACAATAAAATGATGTTTATATAACGAAAGTGACTTAGTATTTATAGTATGGATGCTTCCGCTTTTATATGTATCTTTATAAAATATGTATCTGTATATTTATTTAATAAATATATCAACCCAAGTCTATTGTTCTCATGTATACATTACTTGTTTCGTAATTATGTATCATTTTACCTATATATGAAGAATAACTGTGGTTTTATAATCGGTTGCATATTCTTTCGCAGTAATAGATATTGTTGATCTGCTTAGGGATATTTAAGTACGTTAAGTAGAATATCGCTGGTATTTCGATATGCATTTAATCACTGACAACATATAAATTTATTTATAAATTCGAAAGAAATGACTTTAGCATTTATCACTGTCGTACTGTTTGTGAAAAAAAATAAAATTTATATAACTCTACTATTAAAATATTGTTTTGGATTTTAAATGTCATAACAGCTCCATAATCTCCATTCACATCTATTTTGGAACCGCTTAGAAAGTGAAATGACAAGGTTATCTTGTCAATTACTCTTCTCTTATCTTTATTTATTGTAACTGTACGTTTTCTTTAATTATAGTACCTCTCCTTACCTATCGAATCAAGTTTTAACGATATGAGGATTTATAAAATATTGCTATCGTATACAGGATGTCCCACCGAACTGGGTCATTAGATTTTTTTGAATTTTAGAAGGAATTTGATTTTGAAACTTACAGTGTAGTCATGGTCCACTGTGGTCTATTTAAGGAAAATATTTTCAATTTTATAGCACTTTCGGTATAAAGGGTGTTGATTCAACTTTCTTATTTTAATTAGAATGGTACAAGTTTTATCGATACAGTGAATGTATCGAGTCATTTACAATTAGTTTACATGAGAATTCCCTATCCCTAAACTCAACCGTTTTTGAGATATTTGCAATTTTGTTGATTTTTTGACGTTTGCACTGTTTCAAGTGAAATGAAATAACTGATGAGGTATCAGATATTTAGTGGTTCTACTAATGTCGATGTAAGTACAAAGACGTAGGTAGAAAGTGTTATGGTAATAATTACCAAATCACATACAGGCTGTTCGAAAACGCATCTCCAATGTGGATACCTTTAAACCAACAAAACTTTTTCATTTCAAATGGAACATGGTATTTTTTACTACAGCATTGAATGCAGCGTAAAATTCTACATCGATTGACATTAGGGTTTGGTATACCTATGTTTGATAGTTTTTGAGATATTAGCATTTATTGGCTTAAATATGACTAATTTCCAAGTTTCCAGTAAATAAAATATTTTCTTCCTAAAAACACTCTGTATATTATTTTTTAGAATGATGCGTTATCTTTTCTTGCATTGTTTGGTTTCCATACCTGAGATAGTTATCATTGGAAGTTTTCCAATTATTAGCAAATTTTATGTACTTGTAATTATAAAATATTAATAAACCATAATTATTATACGACAAATTACATGTTAATATTTTTGCCTGCTTATTAAATACATCGAAAATAAGTCAAATTAAAAAAAAACTAAGAAACTATTATTCCGAAAGAACATTTATATTGGACATTTTCGAAGACTTTTAATAGTTTGTTCTTGATTTATGTTATCTGTCTGTATCGCTTAATACCTAGTTTAATACAAAAAGCCAAGAGGCTGCATTGTTTTCGGAGACTCCATGTCAGACGGTTCCCTTACAAAGAAAATAACTGGTCTAGTGAGTGAACAATGTTTGCAATATTATGGGTGTATTTAGGATATCTGCTTTAATTTCCCTTTGTGGTTTTTATTCATTGCAAGTGAGTGTAGGTATCTAATCATTGTTACATTCTTCATGAATGTAGAATAAGTCTAAAATGTTATTTATATATGTAACTTTCAATGTTTTGCTTATTTCTTTCGATTTACAATATTTTACTTGTTAGAAGAAAAGTGTGAAGGACTTGACAGCATTAGGACTTACTATAGAAGATATGACTTATTAATACTGCATAGGTTTATCACTGCACAATTTGGTAAATTAACAACAATAGATATCACTTGTTTTTTAGCACATCTCATGGCCTACTAATATCTAATAATTAATGTAGGTTCTCTATGACTAAAAGACATTACTATTAATAAGAAACTAGGGAACGTTAGATATCTGAAACTTAAATATTTAGATAGGTTAGGCAAATAATGTACAGAGTGTTTTGTAGGAAAAACCTCATTTTATTTGTTTGAAACTTGGAATTTAGGCATATTTTTAGCAATTTTTTGCAAGAAATTCTAATACTTCAAAAACTATTAAGAATAGGTATACCAAACCCTCGATCAATCGATGTAAAAGCCTGTGTTTCGAACTGTGCCCTTCATTCGATCACTTTATTTATTCGCAATTGGATCGCTATCTCAATGATACAAAACCGTACTTTATTCAGTACTTGACAAGCTGTGAATACTTACACATTGTCCGATCCCCAGTTTACATTATTAATTATTAATC
Organism: Protaetia brevitarsis; assembly: GCA_004143645.1. Classification (NCBI taxonomy): domain Eukaryota; kingdom Metazoa; phylum Arthropoda; class Insecta; order Coleoptera; family Scarabaeidae; genus Protaetia; species Protaetia brevitarsis. Next base: position 17,604 of record RXPK01000631.1, read on the forward strand.
CAATACAACAATACAAATTAGTTAGTGTTGAATGTTTGAACAGTAATGGAGGTTATAACATTAAGTAAAGTTCGTTGTTGAATGGGTTTTTGAAATGTTATTTAATGTTAAAATAAAAGAACACAAAATCATGTTTGATTGCTTCTCTTTTTTGTGTATTTTTTTCTAGACGTTCACAATCATGTTTTTTTTGTGATTACAGCGCAATCTGTTACGAACCGAAAAAAAGTTTCAAACAAAAACTACATACTTGATGGCGTAAATCAATACAAAATGGGGATTCCCAGATTTCAAAGTTGTCCCCCTCCCACTCTGGAGGGAGGGAGGGGGGTGAAGTGGAAGATCAAGTTCGGCACCATTCAGTGAATCCCTTACATTATGATAAATCTTATTAACATCTTCTTTTGATTTGATGCAGTGCTTTAGAGATATTCCGTTGTCTCAAGATAAAAAACTCACTCAGTATATAAACCCCTTACCTTATTTAAGGTAGCAGAAACGGTATACGATTGTTGAAAAGTTTTTAACATTCAGTGTTTCAAGATTTTTCTCAATAAACTGCTTTCGTCGCGATCATAAAACATACTTATACATATTTTGAAAAACACGGTTCAACATCTACGGATATAACACACGCATAATTAAAATCATCTTTATAGGTAGATAACGGATCAGCCACCAATGTGTAATCCGACATTGTATTACATTTACAATGCGTAAAACGTTATAACGGAGAATTGTACTATCTCGGGCCAGGACTCGACTAACACTGATACTGGATACTAGACACATGAATCGGAGGGACTGATTTTACTGTCTTGACGATATATTATGGCTAAACGTTCCGCAGCAATAAAAGCATATAAACAACATTGCAATAGCGCACATGTAATTTGAATCATCCTGTATGTTATAACTGTAATAAACTTCAAAAATTCGTCACTACTGCAATGATCAATAATTTATATCGCAATCGTGCCGTAATAATGATTTTCCTAAGCACCATTACATGATAAAAACTATTTTTTTCCAACAGTAAATTTTCTACACCGGTTATTTATTTTTCTAATGGCATCCCACTCGCATCGAACTCTATAATTACGTATCCGTGTCCCATGCAATTATAAGATCGTAATAAAACAAATACGCCAATACTGCAATCACTCAATCGCCCCGTTGCATCACCGCAAGGACTTTTCGAACACGCCATTAGTTTGGATTAGCCAATTTCGTGGGTCGGTACAGACACATTGATGGCGATCGCTCTCGTGTAAAAGCGTTTTATATAATCACCACATACATAGATTGCCGTTTTTTCCAATAGAAGTGGGTTTGTCGCTCTTAATAGTAGGATATTCAGTAGAGTCAATCGAATGGGGTCGTAGTAATTCAGCGGTTTCAATAGACAGTAGTGTATTATTGGTTGATTATGACTGTGCACGTATACACATGTCTATATTGTAAGGAGATTTGTTTGTTTGGATTTGTACAAATGAACTTATGTGTTGGGTTAGTGAAGTCTATGTTTATTAACGCCTACTTGTGTGTTACTTTTTACCACGAGCATTGAGAACATACATACATATACATAATACTGTATTAGGAATTGACCCATTTTCTTATGGACCAGTAATGCGATAACGGTCATATAATTCACGCGAGAAAGTATCTATTTGCTTTCAATTCGTGGATAATGTGGTATAATGTATACTTTCTTAGTATTGAAAATAATAAATCTGCCGTGTGTTGATAGTGATCTAATTTGGTACTAATATAAAATATAAACCATCAAGTATTAATTGTTTTTTTTAAGTTAGAAGGGGCCCAAATTTTCTTGATTTAGTTTTTAATTTTTACAAAAAAATTTGGTGCGTTTTTTACTATGAATATAACTTTATAAAAAGGGTAATGTCCAGTGGTGGCACTGGGTAAAATTTATTTGTAATAGAATTTTGTTAAAAAGGTAATGGATTCCTAGAAAAGGTAATAGATTGGTTTAAGAAACAAAGTAACTGCAATTGAAATAAGAAAACATTTTTTAAGTTTTTTGAAGTTCATGATCATTCAGCTTCTGATTTATATAACAAACCACTAAGTTTCTTCTGAAAAAAAAAACAACATAAAATTGAGCACAGGCCCGTGCCAACCCGGTGCTGCAAGTGGTGCACTGCACCAGGGCGGCACATAGAAAGGGGTGGTAACAAGAAGCCTCAAAGACATGGTACGATACTGTATCAAACACACGATAGATTTATTATAAACAGAGGGATAATCACGAAAGTAGAAATCGACTATAATGCTTACACATTCAATTAATACACGCCGGCCGCAAGGAAGACTTTTAATAAACAATTATTTTTAGTGTGTACAAACATACGAAGCTAGATGTTGGTATAAAAAAAATGTATACACATCTGTGGTAAAAAAAAATTGGTTGGGACACAACATGCGCCTTAAAAAATGCCGCCTTTGCAGGTATAATAGCATTTAACATAAATTATGTATTTTATGTATACAAGGTTTTAGTTCCTCTACGTATTAAGCATTAAGTTATAGTAATTCTAAAAATGAAAGTGACAAGAGTGCTGGATCTCGGCTTTTAACTCTCCCTGATCTAATAAGCAAATAACTTAACACGTTCGTGGACAAAAGGCTTACTAGAAGAGTTCATAAAATGCCAACAAAAGCGGCTTATGCCGGCGCTTTGTTCGTGAACGTGTTAAAAGTGTGATACCTAGTGCAATTTTCAATTTACTGTTCTTAATTGCGTCTAATTTTCTATTGAACAGTATTACCTCTAAAATAATATATAAGGTAAAGTCAGGTAAGTGTGTACCGGGGCAAGTGTGTAGTTTGTTTATATTTATTTTTAAAATTGAAATACGGGCGTCCTCTTGTTATAATACTAATGTATTAAACTTCATACTAGTTTTACAAACAAAAGTTCGCATCTCCTAACGTGTAATAACTTGAATATCTTGTGAATATATCATACCTTATTAAACAGGCATCAGTTTAGTATTGCACTCTTGGCCGAACTAAAGGATAATGCTATTAATATATAAAATGCGGAACGATTACACACTTGCCCCATTTTGCTGGGTAAGTATGTAGTATTGACAGTGTTTAAAATTTCTTTTTTTTTTCTAGTAAACCGTTGATAATTATAAAAGGTGCATCTATTGAAGGCTTTCAACTGAGCATATATTACGTACTTCTATATGTAAAATTTATCAAAATGTCTTATTATGTGAACAATGTTACATTTTCTTCGCACTATGCAATTTTTACTACACACTTACCTGACTTTACCTTAGGTACATACATATGTATATCTTAACGTTTTTGGATAACCATGTTTACTTTACAGTTTATATGTATCGGTGCTGCAAATCGAAATCGGTTTTATGTGAAACCGGTTTTTAAAATCAGATTATTGTGTATTAAATATGAAAAATGCATAGCAACTCTAAAAAAGCTTTCTTTTCGGGGTTTATTAAAACCGGTTTGGAAGATCGATTTTAAAAACCAAATTTTAAAAACCGGTTTTGAAAACCGATTTTTACTGAAAATCGATATTAACTGGTTTTACTGAAATCGGTTTTTGGAAAAATCGGTTAACTGATTTTTGATATCTGGCGATTTCCGCAGCGCTGGTACGTATATTTTTTAACTTATCATTGGTTTATTACAAGCGTCTGACAACTCTACTTATAACACATCTCATATGAAAGAATTAATTCGGTAGTAACGGATAAAGTTTCGTAGACGACATATTTATTGTTGTAAGAATTCGAAATTCCATCCTGTATAATGCCAAGTATTTAAATCATTTTCTTACTGCGTAGTTGATAAGTACCGTGGCATTTTTTAAAAAAAAAGTAAGCGCTGCCTCGCCGGAGACGACAATCTATTCTTTGTTTAAAGACTCGCGTAATTAAAATACATGGTAATACTTTGTATTTTATCTATTACTTTGTCCAATGAATGTTATCTATTACCTTGTTCGTTGTATGTTACAAAACGCCGAGTCGGCAATTCTCACGGTCTTATTAAGTAGGACGTCTGAAAGTCAGAAAAATAACGCCTTCGGTCATACTTGCGCCCTCCTGTAAAGAGAGGCCGAACTAGTTATCGGTGCAAAATGACGTCACAACTAAAGTTTATAAAAACCCTTGACAGAGCGGTTTTGAATTAATTAATTCCGTGGTCTCGTTACAGCTAAAGTAAAAGCACGCGTCTCTAACTTCGTATCGGGCGAATCTAAACTTAAAATTAAAACTTCTCTTTTTTTTTTTTAGAATCTGTAGTCATAATACGCTTTTAAAAATATAGGAAGCAAAAGCTTTCCTCGCGGGGTGACCAGTGATTTTGGAGATAAATTCACTTAAGAGTTCCCGCCCCCCCCCTTTTTGCTTTGGCTTAAAAGATTGTGTGTGTTGTGCAAAGTTTTGTGCCTAAAATTTGGATTACGTGAAGAATTATTTTTTCCCACATCGGCCGGTAAGATGTTCAAAAATTCTGCTTAAGATTAACCATTGCAAATACATAAAAATCGTAACTCGTTCGCTCTCTCTCTCCCTCTCTCCCTCAATAAGTTAGTATGATAAATTATCCATTAAGATAACTGTGTTTTGGTTTACTTTTTTTTGTTGTTCACTTGATATCCCATTTAATTTTGGAGCTTAATATATAATTTTAAAAGACATAAGTCGTTCTTTTATTTCGTCATTCTAAAAGAAGATCAGTTTGAACCCTTAGTGAAGTCCCGAGAGGAAGTCAGTCTAGTAAAGAGAAAGCCGACGAGAAGAGTAAGTCGACAATCCTTAGGCTAACTAACGGCTCTGCTCCGACTGACGGAGGAAAACACAGTTGGGAAACATCTTTGGCTAAAATTACTAAAACCATTCGCTACCGAACAAAAAGTTTGTTTCCCAGCAGTGGCTCGCCGGTCAAAAGAGCAGGAGTGGGTTATCTGTGAGACAAGAGTTTGGCATTGCCTTATTTGAATTTGGGCTGGCCATCCCCAAAAGTCTCCAGATAGGAAAACCCGTTTTCGTTACATTGTAAATATTTACCGAATACATTTGTCACGATAAATACCGTCGGTCGCCCTATTACATGCATTGGTTCTACAGTTAATAGGGGTTTACGAAAATTGGATCGTAAGACATCTACCGAGTCCCTATCGGTAAACAGTTGATTCAAATGGTAGATGGAACTGGTACATGTATTTTCGAACGTTTTAAATACATCTTTTTTTCAGTAATTACATAACCTAAAAATATTCTGTTTTACCTTTTACATGCGTTTTATATTTTATTTCCTCAATAAAAAAATGGGTCAGAAAGCAAAATTAAAAGTAATTGTGGGAGGATTGTGATCTTTCACAATCCTCTCACGTCACGGAATATCCTGTTTGAACCATTTTTTCAGCAATTATCCCCCAAATAGTTTTATTAGTTTTTTTTTAAATTTTTAAACAAATGTTCTTGATATAAAATTAGTAGCAATTTAATACAGCTTTCAGACCACTTATTCTGGGCCCCATTTACGTTGTTCATATTATTGATATTTAAATTCAAACTATAACAACCTCTAACCAACATATCGTATAACTATAGAGCAGAGATAAGGAGAGTACAAGTGGTTTTTGAAGGTTATGTTTACCGATACATTTTCATCTATATCTATAATTCTCGATCCACGAATCATGGATCCGGTAGATGGAACGGGTATGTACACTGGCCGACTTATTTAATGTTGTCGTCTACAGCACAGTGACTATCAAAACTGTTGTAAAACAGTTGTAAAACGCTTGGCAATTATGCAAATCAGATAGATCTAGGATTATTTAATATCGAAAGGAAACTTTTAATATTATGGTTTGAATTGAAATATCTGTTCCACAATTTGAGACCAAGTGACTTTCAAAAACTAAAGCTTTTATTTTAAATTTAAAAATAATCAAGTGAATGTATTATAGATAACAAATCGAGTTGTATTAATTTCTGGCTTATTTATATTAAATTTTATTTATACGTAATTTATCTTTAAAATAGGAAATGTATTAGAAAACAAGAGAGTACCACTTCATAAGTTACCTTATTATATAATTATTGTAATTACCCATAGGTAAGAAACCTCGTAAAATTCCTGTCTCCTGAAAAATCACAAATGTCCTGCAGATCATTCATTTTGTTAAATGATGCCATTTATAGGGGAATTGTTTTACACGGAAATTTTAATAAACTATATAAATTATTACCACATTAATAAGAATAAAGCTTTTCTTTGAAATTTCAATAGCCAAGTTATAAATTCATTAATACATTATATGCATTTCCATCTGCGGCAATTATAAAACTCAGCCATTATCCTTTAGAATTGTTCTTTTATTTATTTATGTGTATATTGTTTTGTTTATATATTTTATAAAATTTGTTTTTCTTTAATTTTGTAGAGTGTATGTTTATTTTTTATTTTTGCAGAATGAGTTGTTTTAACGGTTAGGTTTTACATTATCATTTTTTGATTGTATATGTAATGACAGTTACATAACTAGATTTTTATTTTTAGAATTTTTTTTGTTAATATTTCAGAGTTTAACTGATTTTCTTACTTTTGCGGAATAGTTATTTTGTTTATTAGGTTTCATATTGTTTATATTTGGAATTAACATATTTACTAAAATAAATAATATAACCAGGCCAAATATAATTTTATTTTTGAATAGCAATTTTACAGCGTTACTTACACATAGATGGGTTCTGCAATAGTAAATGCTAATCATTAAATATTACTGAAATCTCCATTCAAAACTTAGTAATTAATAAACGCTTACAATAGCTAATATTGGCTGAAGCTATAGCTTTACAAGTCTTCCTCTGTTATTTGCTATTTCCTACGTTTTTAAAACAATTAATACACAAGATTGGCTATAAATACTAAACTTTATTTATTTCTATGTGAGTTTAAGTTTAAGAGTCAACTAGGATCCAAGTTATGAAAGACATTTCAATTTAAAGCACGTTGAAACCGCAATATTAAAGGTTTTCGAATATTTCTACTCTATTCGTTATAAGTGTTATAACCATCCACTACTCATTACTCTGAATATTAAGAAGTAGCGAATATTTTGTAACGAATAAGTACCTTGTGCCCATCACTAGTAGCTACACCTTCCATATAATACCACAAAATTAAAATTACATCAGATACGAAACATTTAAGCCGTAGCTTCTAAACCACCTGGGTATGTTATGAAACTTATGGAACAAAAATAAGCCTAGCGTTTCATAACATTCGCATAATTAACATAAACAAACAAACTTCGAAATACCGGAAAACAGTATTTCTGATACACAAAGTCAATAGAACAAAATACCATAAAATATGCCCCACTAATTATTTAGAAAGTGTCCCTCGTCTTGTTCGACATTCGAAAGACATTATTTCTTTTTAAATTTAATTAGCTATAAATGCAAATAAAAACCTGTTTTATTTGAACTAGATATGATATTCTATTGATTTATTATAAACACAATTTTTAAATGGGCTGATAATTTCCGACTTAACCGGGTTTTGTTGTAAATAGAGCAGGTTATAATAAAACAAACACGAGTTAGTTGTAATGTTAAGTATATTTACTTTGGCCAAAATATTTTTAATAGTAGGTATGTCGAATGTTGGTATATAATTGTTTGATATTGGCTTCTTTTTATCTTTGACATGGACTTGATTGTGGATAATTCATCATTGACGTTAGCTTTAAACATAAAAAGAGTAAATATTTGCTCAGATATCATCAGAATGTATTTTTTTTTATATTTTTTGTACTCTAGAAAAAATGTGCACATACAGGATGTTAGGTAAAGATTTAAGGTACACGTAATACGGTCTAAAATATGTATAAAATATTATAATATACAAAATCGATTATTACTTCGAGTAGTTGATCTATTCTTTTTGCTTCAATATTTGTGTCACTCCTTTTTTAACGCCATGTATATTTTCCTTCGTATACGCGAGTATTAGCATATACATAATCTGGTATTAGGTGTGTTATGGCGGATTACGTAAAGAGAGATACGTAGTTTGTAGTAAGCTTGAACTTGACACAGTAACTTCGGTAAACACGGCGTTAGTAAAAATATTAATTGGTACAGGTGGGCAGATATATACGATAGGGTATATGAAATTAATGGCTCGCTCAGACCTGTAGGCGTCAAAAGCTGTACCATTTTATTATAATCATTTTCATAACTATCAATAATGTTAAATGGTACGTCAAAAATTGGTAATCATCTGTTTCACACGATTTCTTTCTTACATACATGTTATTTTTTGGTTTGTACAGCATGTTTTTGTATCTTACATTCAGATATTTGAATTTTCCAAGTCTGCAAGATTGTAGATGGCGTTAGTTCTATAAAACGAACGAACTTACTCAGTTTAGTTGACAGTTCATTTGGTTCATGTTAACACCAATGAACACACATTAAATATTCTTAGGTTACGATTTTGTACCACGACCGGCTATTAACAACAAAATTATTGAGCAACGAAAAATATTTTAAAATGTTTGAAGTGACCGCTTAAACAATAGACGCACGATCGCACACGGTGCGTTCGTCTTATATCATATACATCTGGTTGCAGCACTTACTCTACTACATTGAAGCGAGGTATACTCCAAGGTTCTATTCTGGGAACCTTACTTTTCAATATTCAAATGTATGCGGATGATACGCAAATTTATCGCAGATTTGGAGTTGATGATATCCAGATCAATATAAATCTCATTAACTATGATTTGGAATGGATTGACATTTTTTCTAAAAATCATTCTTTAAAAATTAATTCTTTAAAATCCATAGCAATTTTGTTTGGCAGGCAGAAAGATGTGGAAAAGTATAGAGCATATATTAACTTAGAACTAAATAATGTCTCTATTCCTCTATTTCTAGAGTCAAAAAACTTAGGTTTGCTGATTGATAACTCTTTTAGATATAAAAGTCATATCTCAAAATTAATTACTACTGCATGTTACAACTTATATATAATAAAATCAATTATGTAAGAGTGGGCGCAATGCGGTCGGAAGAATTTTTAACTAAGGAAGGATTGCGACAAGGGGGAGTACTTAGTCCTACACTCTTTAATATAGTTCTTGATGACATCTTGAAAGAGATTAAAAAGAAAACAAAGAAATTACAAATAGGGTATAAAGACATGAGGATAGTGGAAATCGCGGAAAGTGCCTTTGCTGACGATTTGGTAGTGTACGCGGGGAATGTAAAGGATCTGCAAGCAATTTTAGATATTATTGAAACAGCTTTGAAAAAGAGAAATATGAGGATAAATGCAGAGAAGACTAAAGTTATGTCAATATGGAAATACGATGGGAAAATAATAATTTATATAGATGGAAAGATTATAGAACAAGTAGAAATATTCAAATATCTTGGAATAAATCTACATCAAGAAGGTAAAGAGGAAGCAAAAATTAACAGCAGAATTGAAAGTGGTATAAAATTATATTATGCAATGAACAACGCTTTTATAATAAAGAAGGAATTTCAAAGAAAACAAAAATAACGGTATTTAACACAATATCTAAACCTATATTGACATACGGCTGTGAAAGTTGGATCTTAAATAATCAAGGTAAGAGTAAAAGACAAGCGTTGGAGATGAGGTATTTAAGAGCGGTTAAAGGGGTCACTCGAAGAGATAGAATAAAAAACGAGAAGATAAGAGAAGAATTAGGAGTAGAGCCGATTTTAGAAAGCATAGAGAGACAGAAATTGAAATGGTTTACTGGGCATATGACACGCATGGAAGAGGAAAGACTGACGAAAAGAGTACGGTTGGCAAGATCAAGACACAAACGAAAAAGAGGCAGACCGAGAAAAACATGGGATTCTACAGTAAAAGAAAGTTTGAGGAAAAGAGGAATGAAGCAAAACGAATGGCAAAAAAACACGAATAGAATCTACAATTAATGCCATAGATATGAGATTCCTAAGGAACGTAAAAAATAAAACGAGAAGAGATAGAATCAGGAATGAGAAAATAAGAATTGGGAATGATACCAATACTAATAATAAGAGAAGGACAGCTAATATGATATGAACATATTTGTCGAATGTCAAAAGAAGAAATAACTAAGAAAATTTATGAAACTAAAATATCTGGGAAAAATACAAGAGGAAGATCAAGAAGAACATGGAACGATGAGATAAGGGAAGCATTGACACAGAGAGAAATGAATTGGCATGAGGCAAGAGAAACTGCTTGACTTCAGCTTCGGAATGACCTTACACCTAACGATAGAAAGGTTTTCAAACGAATAAAAAAAAAGCTCGCAATCTTTATAATTCATTGCAAATGTTTTTGAGTATAACTCCACACAGAAAAATTGGTTAAGTTAAGTGTTTACTTGATAAAAAATTATTTACAATAGATAAAGTTTTACTTGGAACTATTCTCGTTAATTAATACCTGCAACTAAACCCAGTTTCCTGAATGCAAGTTGTTACTGTAAATACTGCTTTTATTAACGGCTATTACACAGCGTACCTGACAAATTTGTGGTAAGTAACGTATTACTTATGACTACGGCACATGGTTAGTAGAAGTAACAACAATGCTGATCGCCTATTAAACTCATGTATTTTCTTTAAATAGGTAACAACTCGCCACAATTATGATTATTTGAGTTTTGCTGTCACCCCGTGATTGTTTTACTATTCCTGATTGGCTAATGCGGCGGAGTAATGAAATAGTCCCCGAGACGGCTACGCGCGCAGGCGCGGGCTAGCGTCAAGTAAGATTTACGGACGTGGGAAAAGGTCATCGAAAACGGGTGGCCAAGGAGTACGGCCATTGTAGGCCAGTTGGAACGCAAATATATTAAAAATACCGAGTGGGTTAACTCAAGGCCCCATCTGTATAAAGAATCCCAGCGAAAGAAGAAGTACCGAGCCTGTAAGCAATCGGATGTTTCAAGATTGCAGTTGTAAACCACGTGGTGAGATATTTGAATTCCTCATCATTGTGATGATATCTGCGCCCGCTGGTGAAGTTAAAGTGTGGATGCCGTCGCTAGCCGAGTGACAGTCCAAGTGCCACCTGCAGTTAGGGATACCTCGACGAAGTAGCCGTTTTCGAGGCGATCACCGGACATAACCGCCGCGTACGCCGGCAGAGGATCAACTCGCCGAGACAGCGCCCAGTGCAAAGAACCAAGAGAAACCGCAAGTTTACCGCCTAGGTATATTATTTCTTTGTTTGTTATTAGTTGCAACTTCAAAGCCATATTTCTCTTTGTCCTTTGTTTAGATTTCAATAATTTCAATAACTAAATAACGTTTCAAGGGGGCCCCATTTACCTTATCTTTTATTATTGCTTTGTTTATTTTTTTCATTATTAAGGAATATATTTTATGAATCATTATGTTGTAAATTATTTTTAAAAAAAACTGTTGTTAAAGTGAAACCAATATCTTTCATTCATATCAGGTAGTCACTGTGTTTGTCCTATACAAAATAAAACTATTACTAATAATACTCCTTTTTTTTTCTTAAGTAATAAGTATTATGTACCATCTTTAGCAAAATAAATGCGAATTTAATCATCAATTATTAATACAATCGAAGCTACAGCACACTGAAAAGTAATTAAAAATTATTTGCAAACAATTTTGAATTACGCAATGCTCGGTACGCAGTACTTATAGTTGCGGTTGCATAAATAATCGAAGATTTGCCGAACTTTTTTTTGTACTTTATCAGTTATTCACACAGAGTACACAGTAAGCTACTTAATAAATATTCACTAAACTTCCTCGTTTCCTACGCTACCTATAGTTGAACAACAGATTTAAGGTAAGTATATTGTATATTTATAGCAAACCATTACCTTTTATATATCAGGTATTTAGTGAACGTGCATTAATGATACTCTTTCCTTATCACAAGTAATCTAAATAGTTTGTATTAATTATGAAGGTGTGATAGCTGTTATAGAATAGTTCACTCACAGCAATACACCTACTAGTTGACAAGGGCAAATCTTTGCTTACTGCAACTACATATATTCTTTGGCTTAACTACATCAGTTTAATTATCATAAGTAACTTTATAAGTTACCGGTATGAAGCAGATCGTAAGTAACTTAGATTGCTTCTTGTTAGTATCAGTGTTTAGGATCTCTTTTACTAGTGCTAAGTAATCTCTGCTTTTGTCCCCTATCCAGCTGAACTTTTTACTTACGATAATTGTAGTATTTTTATTTATGATTATTAATTTTTTTTTTTTCAGTGCATTAAGTAATAGAAGATTAACTTTAATGATCTCCTAATAAATGTCATATTAAAATATGTATGTTGATTTTCTAATTATTAATGGGAGCTATGATAAACTAAAACAGTGTTATTGTGTATTACAAACAATTTAACTTACGTTTTGCTATTATATCATAGGGCCGTAACCTTAATCGTACTGTTTAAATGAGGGATGAGATCATTATCGTCAAAGAAGGTGCAAAAAATCCATAAACGTAATATTCTTATACCTTCAGATAGCTATATTTCTTTCTCTTGGAGATCCGAAGCATATAAACATGTCAAGGACTTTTTTAAAATTTCGGTGAGACGAATTCAACAGTAATTTTCTTCAATTGTACGCAGTATGTGCATACGACCTACATAAATATTCATGCACCATCCATTATTCGCAAACCCACTCGAGTCGCTCTATCTAAAACTATAAAAAGAACAACGTCTTTAATTCAAACCGCAGTCTCTTTTTATATTTCCGCCCGTCCATATAATAATGGTTTAATTCCATTTCGGCGTCGTTGCCACGATAAAGAGAGCCCAATTAGTCGGGCAAGAAGACGGCAAGCCGGATTCGACATAGACCTCCATAGATATAATACAAATTGCGCATACATCATCGTGGCGTCCCGGAGAGCAATAATACCCGAGAATATTATACAAGTGTAAGCGGCTCGTTGACCCTAGATAATGACTCAAAATTAGCTCGATTAGTCCCCGGTCAGCCGGCCACTCGAACTGCATTTTAAGTGAGACATATTGTAGAAGTGTGTTCGGCGCTAACCGCACCAATTTGTATTCATTGCCGTCCATTAAAACGGGGTCGAGATTTGCTCTTCTATCGGGAATGAATTAAGAAGGACAAGATGACCAATTAGCGGTTAAATGGAGGATGGATCTAATGGGTTGGTGACAATAGTCTCTCGCCGGAGAAGTGTCTGGATGATTTGTTTTTGTGCCGGATTACAAGTTAATTCGCGAATTAAAATGAATAACGCGCCTCCCACGTTTTCCGTATAAAGGATAATTCAGAAGAAATTGCAAAAGCCTATGCCATGGTATTATAGAAAATTCATTTTGTAATTTTACTTTTCAAAAAAATCCATAAAGATATAAATATATTTGAAAAAAAATATTTCATATATCACCTAACCTTCAAATTACAATAATTCTAAAAAATAAAGTGAGAAGTGTTTACTGTGTAAATGCTACATCTAACTTAGCCTAACTATACAATCGCGTCGCTCACAATATTTTTATGGCAAAAATGTTTATAAATGGAATAAATATCCTTCAAACACCGATGTTAGAACTCCTCGCCACAATATTATTTCAGCGGCAGCAGTATCTTCTTCGAATCTTTCTGAAGTTTTTTGATACTATCATATTGCAAGAAATTATTACTTGGACCCAATTAAAGTTGCAAAGATACAGAGAATACTTTAAAAATCAAACAGAATTGTATGACACAGACGGAATCGAATGAAATATATTTTATTTTTTGCATATCTTTAATTATAGTCTATATGTAGACGTATTACACTAATTGAAGTTAATTAGCGCTAATTAGTGATTGCATATTTACGCATTTCTATGCATATTTTCACAAAAGTTGCATATATTGCATATTTAAGCTTTTTCTTATCCTTTGTATTAGTAAAAATTCCTAGTAATTCCTAATGTAGATCGACAACCCACAATTCTCAGAACGATAAATCTTTTACATTGGTTTCTCTAATAGTTTTTCCAAGAATTGCACGTGTTTAATTTTGCCTAGTAGAAGGGATGTTGTAAATACGTTTTATTATTATTAATTCCCAAATAAACTATTCATTCATTAAATATTTTTGAGCGAAACAGCATGTAATTGTGTTACGTTTTTAAATACTGTGCGTACATACAATGAGTATAGCGAACAAAATTTCTTTATGGATTAAGCCCATATCATGAACTGGTAAAGGATGGCGACAAAACATTTTGTCGAGCCTGCAGTAAACTGGTAAGTTTAGTTTTACTAAATGCTTTACAATTGTTTTTAAATTCTTTAACTTTTGATATGAAATGACAATTGTTGTTGTAGGTGTCTTCTGAGAGAAAATACCTGATTGATCAACACGCTAAAACTTCATCACATATTGGAAAATGTGAAAAACGAAAGCGATCCGCATGTGTGCAGCAATCTATACATCAATGTGTAGGCTCAACTTCACGAAACTCACAATCAGAACAAGAAGAATATAATACGGATCTGTGTAATGCATTAATTTCGTATAAGATACCATTAGCAAGATTAAACAATGTTAATTTGAAATCATTTCTGCAAAAATATTGCAAACATAATATACCTGACGAAAGTACGTTACGAAAAAAATATGTCACATCTTGTTACCAGCAAACAATAGCAGAAATTCAACAATTGGTGGGGGAATAATTTTATTTATATCATGGTAGATGAAAGTACGGATAAGTGTGGCCGTTATATTGCCCATTTGTTAATAGGAATTCTTCATGAAGATATTGTAGGTAAATCATATTTAATTTATTGTAAAGAACTTCAAAAAACAAATAATGTGACAATTGCCCAATTCGTTCAAGAAGGTTTATCAAATTTCTTTTTACCTGGAAGTATACCTTGTGAAAAAATTTTACTACTATTGTCCGACGCTGCGCCATACATGATAAAAGCCGCGCAAAATTAAAAAAAAAATTATAGTAACATTATTCATACCACTTGTTTAGCTCATGGGTTCAATCGTGTAGCCGAAGACATTAGGAATCAATTCCTTTTGATTAATGATTTAATTAGCAATGTCAAAAAAGTATTTTTAAAAGCACCTTTACGAATCTAATTTTATAAGGAGCGACCTCCCGGTGTTAAGTTGCCTCCTGAACCGATTATTACGAGGTGGGCTACATGGTTAAGGCTGCAATTTTTTTCGTCGATAATTTTGAAGGAATAAAAAATGTAATTCTTGAAATCACTGCTGACTGCATTCTAGAAAACTGTAAAAAGATAGTAACATCAACAGAATTGCTACAAAACCCTTTTGTATATTAAGTCAAATTATAGCTTTGTTTCAAGTTCCATTCGTAAACTAGAAACGCAAGGGATGTCGATCTCGGAATCAGTCGAAATAGTAGACGAATTTGATATGCTATGTAAGAAGGTTAAGGGTACAATAGGTAATTCTATATACGATAAATTTAAAAAAGTGATAAATAAAAATGCGGGGTATTTGAAATTGTTAAAGTTAAAAAAATTTTGGAAGGTGAAACAATAAACGATTTCGACTTAAATTTTAGTTTAGAATGTATTGCAAAGTTAAAAAATGCACCAATTACATCTGTGGATGTTGAAAGATGCTTTTCTATTTCGAAACATATGTATTCTGATAGAAAACAAAACTTTCTTTTACACAATTTTGAAAAACATTTAATTATAAATTGTTTTAGAAATATGTTGTGAAAAATTTTTGTGCAATAAAGTTAATGTTTAAATTTCTGCTCTTATTTATTTTATGTAAAAATTTCGCATATTGTCGCAATTTTTTTTGCATATATGCCCCAGGTTTATGCATATTTTTTCAAAAATCGATGCATATATATGCGCATATATTCCAGTTTTTCTTTGCATATAATCGATCTCTAATTATTACATATAACTATACAATACATTGCTCACACTGTTAGTTCGAACTTGTGCGATACATGGTAACAACAAATACTATCTATTCAAAACAATATTGTACATTGTTTATCGAACTTCGTAGATATTTGCATCTGCGTGCATACATACAAAAGAGGTAAGGTAAAACTACGCATTATAGAGACTCTTAGAGCATAACATGGTATTTTTAGGTACACGTTAATTGATATGACCGAGGCCTCGTTATATTCTACTGATTACCTTTTATGGAGACGCGCGTAATACATATCTGCGGAAACGCTTTGATGTCCAGCAACGCTGGCTAATGCCGCTACGCGCATCATTACATAATCGCGCATACGGTGCTCCAGGTTAATATGCGCATCCGTGTATATACAGTAGTCACTCAGTCAGTCATACGAAAGAATGCGATTAGGTACTGTTGTACCGTTAAGTAACTAGCGAAAAAAAAAACAGGTGGAAAATACGTTAAGTATAGCGATATTTATTTTATAGTACGGAAGAACTATGTGCGAGCGGATTCTTGGGTTTAATAGCTCCCGAAGTTTAAACAAAAGAAAACCGTTAATTATATTAGGCGTAAGTTGTATAATAAACGTTTTATTATTTATTATTTTAAGGCATGTGCGGTTTAAAATTTAAAATGGGTCATTATCTGACGGTCAAAAATTCAAGAAGTCAAGAAGATATAGCTTAATCCGACAGCCAACTGATATTTTTATCTCCACTTTACGAACTTAAGTTTAATTAACTTAAATTTAGAAACTTAACCAAGAAAGTATCCTTATCTGATAGTTAGCCACCTAATACTTTTCAGTTAACTTCACCAATATAAGTTTAATCCTTAAATAGCAAGTTGGGGTCGATCTTGACTCGATAGCAATGCATTTTAACGATGTGGTATTGTAGATTACCACACTGCATAAGTGTTAAATAACTTATTTGATGACTAAAAATTTAACTGATAAGTAAAAGCAAAGAAAGATAGCGTCAGCCGAGTAATACTCTTCAATATAAGTTCAAATAGTTGATCGAATAACTAAACAGTGAGAAATAAAATCAAAAGAAAGTGGACTTATCTGACAGTTAGTCAACTGATACTTTTAGTTCGCTTCATCAATGTATATGCAACCCGTAAATGGTGTGATAGGGTCAATTTTGGATCGACAGCAACGCATTTATATACGAGCATGTATTGAAAAATTCCAAAAGATGATCGGCTTAATAATAAACATAAGTATCAGTTGGCAGTTAGCCAACTGATACTTATGTTTAACCCTTAAAAGGTATGATAGGATCAATTATGATACCAAAGTAATACATTTTAAATTGTGTTGTAAATCACTATAGTAGCTGAGGACTAAACTTATCTGATGGCTACAAGTTTGATAAATATAAATAAAATCAGAAAACTTAATCCGATAGTTAGTAAGCTGATATTTTTAAAATCACTGTTAATGTAGGTTTAAATCATTTATCAAATGGCTAAAAATTTGGCTGGTGAATAGAAACAAAGAAGTGTAATCTTATCTGACAGTTAACCAATTGATACTTATGTGTAACCCTTAAAAGGTATGAAAGGATCAATTATGATGCGATAAAAATATATATTTTAAATTGTGTTGTAAATCACTATAGTAGCTGAGGACTAAACTTATCTGGTGCCTATAAGTTTGACAACTGATAAATACAAATAAAAACAGATAACTTAATCCGACAGTTAGTAAGCTAATACTTTTAAAATCACTGTTAATATAGGTTTAAAGCATTTATCAAATGGCAAAAAATTTGGCTGGTGAATAGAAACAAATCTTTCTGCTAATCTTATCTGCTAGTTAGTCAACTGATATGTTTAGCTTGGTTTCATCAAGATGTGACTCGATAGCATAACATTTTAGAGTGTGTTGTAAATTATCATACTAGTTGCGTTAAACAATTTATCTGATAGCTAAAAAAATAACTAGCCAGAAATAAAAAAACAAGTAGCCTAATTTAATATTTTATAGATTCATTTTATCACTGTCGGTTTAAATAAATTGTTTGATGGCCAACATTTTAACTGCGAAACACAACCAGACATTTGGCCTTATCTGGCAGTTAAGTGAATGTCACATTTTCGTTTACTTCATCAATTTATGCAAGTTACAATAATATATCTTTTGACTAAAAATTTAACAGAGGAAAGCAAAAAAAAAGTCGGTGCTTAATCTTTACTCATGACTGTATATACGTACAGGGTGTATCAAATAAAAAAGTAAATTTTGCTTGGGTGTTAACTGTACGACATATAAA
Source organism: Protaetia brevitarsis (assembly GCA_004143645.1). Classification (NCBI taxonomy): domain Eukaryota; kingdom Metazoa; phylum Arthropoda; class Insecta; order Coleoptera; family Scarabaeidae; genus Protaetia; species Protaetia brevitarsis. The sequence goes on from RXPK01000631.1 coordinate 35,907, forward strand.
GTACAAACCCACCGAAACCGGATTTCATCATTAAAGAATAAAAAAAAGTAAAATTTAGAGCCAAAAATTCTTTAGTCCGGGCCTGATGCAAGGAAACGTCATGTTAAGCACCCGCTAAACGTGGTATTGTGTATAAATACATTGCACTCATTTAGTATTATTCTTAATGGTATAGCGTAAGTTCATTTAACCTCATTCTGAATAAATAAAGGCCCTTGTAAAAATAGCAAAACTGAGGCATTTTAAATTTCTTCTTTTTATAAAATAAACGTTCCTTTTTTGTTAAGAGCATTCTACGTAAGTCTACAAAGTATTATTTTTAATATCCTGATAAGACGTTCGAGTTTCACCGGATATGCGACTTCAGTAGTTAAAAAACGTAAATATTTTTCTTTTGCTTTGTCGAATCGAGATTAGTTGTTAATAAACGGTACCACATGAATCTGAGTTATTTCTTTTGGATTTATTTAATCAAATAACGCAAAATGAATTGAATCGAATTACACAGAAATAAATGTAGATACAGAAAATCTCCAAACACACCTTTTTACTATGACATCGCGCGAAAATTAATCTATACATTCCCGCGCTTTTGCCGATGCATCAAGCTTCGATTTTCTTTATATGAAATTATGATGCTCCTGAAAAGGATCGTTTTTTTTTCGAGACGGGAAGAATTTAAATAAAATGTTCGAAGTGGCTTGCACTCCAAGCGGCGATCCACACAAAACTAACAGCGGTAATGGCTGGGTGATAGTGGTATGTGGGGGTATACTCGGGAGAGCATTTAGGTTGGGCACAGGTGCGGCTCTAGCCCACGGCATTTATAAAATATTGTTTTTCTCGTTAATGCTTACAGATAGACCCCCTGTGCATTAAGACTTTTTGATTGTATATGATTACAGCTGCTACATATTATTATATTCACTTCTATATCTGATACACCCTGTATATGATTACTTGATTACCCGGAAAAATACTAACTTGAAACTCCAAACTGGGACACGATCTGTAACGGCTCCTCCTGGTCGCCAGTTCCCACCAGGGCACCGTAGGCGTGTTGGTGCGATGGATATCGGTGGCGACCCTGGGGTCATCTTCAGGTACACAGGCGAGCGACGGAGGACGCGGCGACGCGCGAGGCGGCCCGACGCGCGGCCTCCTGATGGTCGCGTAGCCGTCGTAAACCGTCGAGCAGGGCATTTCGCGCGTCGCACTTTCTACGCGGTCACATTGATGAAAAAAGTAGCACCGCTAGCATTTAACTCACTAGCGGCTTGTGGTCAACTATAGCAGTATCGTACCGTGGAAAACGGTTGGTTATGGCGATAATTACGTCAAACTTAGACGCTGAGACGCTATCACCTTTTATCTCTAAAATTACAATTATATTTTTTGTAATAAACTATGAAGGAATTTGAAATAGGTAAATGTACTCTCGAAATATGCATTCTAAAAGTTCAGTGCTTATATGTTTTTTTTTTATACAAGTTAATAGTCACGCGCTATAAACATTTATATTATATAACATTGTTTTCATAATCCGAAATCCATGAAAATATTATGTGGAGTTGTTCAAGGTCCTTACTTAGGACCTCTACGTTTTCTGATGCACATAAATAATATATATTTTTCTTATTTTAACTTAAAATCTTTATTTTACGCTAATTAATGACTTGCAATGCCTTAATGTAGGAAGGGCTGTTTTTGGTACATGCATGAAATTGTTGCGCAGTAAAATATACTTACCCCCATTTTAACGTAAATAACTGTTATCATAAACTAGTTGTTGGAGTTTATTATTTAGCCAAATATATATAATATAAATATAAATTAAGAATCAAGGATATAGTAGATATTTTGGATTTATTTAATTGAAACACAATTAATTCATCGACGTTTCGATATTTATTGTCTCTTTCGAGATGTTTTAAAACCTACAGGATTGAAGAATATGAAAGTGATAGTATTTAAAGCTTTTGCATATAAATGACTTTTAGTTTAACATTAATTTTAACAACAAAGTGTAATTGTTTCGTCATTATTAAGATAACAAATTAAAATTTTGTGAAAGACAAATACACAATACATGTATTGAAAAGTTTTTTTTTTTTTATTTTTATTTTTATGTTTGTTTTCATATACTGGCTGTCTCACGAGGAACTGCACGTTCGATATATGAAAGAGTACACATTAGAAGATTCTGAAAATTTCGCAGTATACTAAAGCGCATCCGGTTATACCGGAAGTGGCTGCCAACTTTGTTACTTTAAATGGAACACCCTATATATTATTACATTTTTCAATTCTTCCTTCAAATCTAAAGTAGGTTTGTTAAAAACAACTATGTTGTTATTTTCAACCATATTTGAAATATTTGTTTTTTTTATAGAATTTTAATTTATTATCTTAATAATAACAAAACAACATCACTTCTTTGTTAATATTAAATTAAAAGTCATTTATATGCAAAAAAATGTAAATACTATCACTTTCATGTTCTTCAATCATCAATCCACTATTTCCTTAATTCTTGATTTATATTCTATTATCATAAATGCCCTAACACGCCTTTTAATTGCTTTTTGAACATTATTAATGGACATAGCTTTCGCTTTGTACTTTAATGCCCGCCTATTTTTAAATTTTGAATTTGAATTCCCAACTACCACTTCAGAGCGTTGACCATCCTAGATAATTAAATAGCTCATAGAGGGCACTTTAGTAAACAAGTAGTAATTTAAGTGAATTTAGTTTAATAAGTGTTTTTGGTTATACTAGTTATTTATTATTAGTGTTTAAATCAGTGTTCTTTTATTATATTTAGACTTCAGTGTAGAAATAAATATTTTCCATTTATTAACCCATGTTACACGCAAGCAACGATGTTTAAGAACTAATACTCATAATGAATGGATTACACCTGAAATTACTCAAATTAAAGATGATTTACTGTACCTAGAAGTACTAAAATCTGATTTATTAAACTGTTTTATAAATACATTATTACTCTTGCTAAAAAAGAAAAGAATGATCACCACATACTGGCAGGGAGTAATAAAAAAAAGGTTACTGGAAAGTCATACAAAATAATAGTAACTGCACTTCTACGGCAAAAAATTGTCTGCTTTACAGATACTTATGAATTTTGCAATGCTTTTGTGACAATATTCTTAATTTTAATAACCCACCATAGTGTGATCTCAAATCCACTCATGCATCATCCTCCATTATTAGGAAACGACAGTTGTTTTTCTATATCACTAGTTGTTGAGAGTAATGTACAGTCTGCTATAAACTGTCTGAAAAATTCCAATACTTTTTGACACGATCATATTTCTAGCTGTTAAACAAGTTTTTTTTTTTTTAGCAAGTATAACATATTTTCGACTTGACAAAATGGATTCTTGCTTAAAAGCTCTACAAATACTGCTTTATTTCAATTTAGCGATCAGATTTCTCTTGATATTGATCTTTAGGACTTTTTAACATGCCTAGATATTTATCGACCTATGTAAAGCCTTCGTTAGTGTTGATTACAAAATACTACTACTTAAGATGGAGTCTTAGTGAGCATTAGGGGAGTTACTATTATGGTTTGAAACTCTTTGAAAATTTGTCTAATTGAAAACAAAGAGTTGTTATCGATAATTATCATTCTAAAATATCTGTGTGCCACAGGGATCAATTCTTGGGCCTAATTTGTTTTTAATTTATACAAATTACTTATCGCCTTATATATCACGCTCCTATTTAGAAGCACTAGTTTTCAAAACTTGATACAAGATGTAAATCATGTATGCTATTGTCTTTCTCCTTCTAAATATATAATTGTGCGATGACATCTCTCGTGGTATAAACCAGCAGAACATTTGTAGTGCAATTGTTGTGTATTTCATTCGAAGGATGATCTTTTAAATCACAGTATATCTTATTTTTATGCACAAATTTATCACATCAAATAATCTCAAAATTTTATTTTGGTTAAACACAATAATTAATACGAAATTATCTGAATGAGATTACCCGATCAGATATCAACTAAGCATGTTTTTTTTTTTTTATCGTTTTCCAATATTAAATATAGAATTATATTAGAGATAACCACATCTAAATCTTGCCAGAGGATATTCAATTTTCGATAAAAGTAAATCAATATATACCACCACATGATAAATCAAATTTACGTGGAAATGCTCTGAACAACGTTAAATCTGCTTCAGGGAAAGCGCCCCTTCATATTTTCCATTAGATCAAAGCGCTGCAAGCAAGGGGATCCTAATCAGTTAATAGATTGGAATCCTGGGGTGCAGATCTAGTTACCTGCGTCGTGTCAGGAATATTATCGATTAGAGATGATTGATATTCCGATGGCAATTTGGTTGATTAAAGAAAGCAAAATTATAGATTGAACTGTGGTTGCTTCGAACTAAAATAATTATTATAAAATAAACATCAAACGAATATAAAGAGAAGTTATATTACTTTAACAAGGTTAATTTAATGTTTATAAAATCGATGTGTTTAGGGTGGGTAAGGAACATTGATGTTTTAACAGCCGAAGCATGCTTCCCTGCCTATTTATCATGCTGTGGTAATGACACGACTCCATTAAGGCAGGGTGTGAACAGGGTTGAAAGAAATTTTAATTACGCTGTCATTAAGGGAACTGAAAACATCTGTTATAGCTTTTTCAGTATACAGTAAAAATAATTCTGTTGTTTACTTCATTCTATAGTAATAAAATTGTTAGAATTCTCCTTTAAAAAAGAAAAAAAAACATTTTTTAACGACCATTATATTGTATGAAGTCTATATGTACTGTAAAGTGGGGCAATTCCGATCAGTTTTATGTACTATTTCTGAGCTGCAATTATTATTATTGATCGAAAAAAATTGAAAAAAATTATATGTAATCATACATCTTTTAGCTACAGATACCATCATGTATATTAACCCAATGTATTAAAACACTATTTTTTTTTAATACATCAAGCGTGATCGGTTTTGCCCTATAATAGGGAGCAATTCCAATCACCCATCTATTTTCTTATAAAAACCTATTTGAAAGCTACACGAGGTAAATCCAATAACAAAAATTTGAATTTAAAAAAAGGAACTTACGGAAATAACAGAAAATATGTATTATAGAAATGACAAACAGATAAATAATGACATAAACTATAATAATTCAATAAACTAAAACTAAAACAAAATTTCATTCAACGCGCTTCCGTCTCAGTTCAAAAACGTAGTTTCCCCTTCTATAACCAGCTGGATAATTTGGTTTTTGGAAATTTCCTAAATTTCGTCAACTTGGAGAAATACAAAAGTCATCTTTTCTCTTAGAAACTACCGGTTCTTTAAAGTATTCTGAAGTAATAATAATAGTAATAATGATAATAATAATAATTCATGCCTTCGTATCCCCCGACAGCTTTCGCCAATTACAAGGTAATGAATATGGCACCCTTTTATTTTCTGATGCTTTCATAATGGATGAAGTGCTCTATTTTACTGTCCTGATAGCGCTCTGGAGGTATTTGGCGTTATATTGCTGTCTCCCGCCAGGCCATACTTTTTTTTTATAGTTTCTCAAGATAATTTTCAATAAAACCAACGTAGAAACATGAGTATGTCATATTTCTACGTTGGTCTATGAGCATGTTCTTTGTTCTTTTACTTTTCAAACTGATCGGTATTACCCCATGAGGTGTTAATTTTCCCCTTACTCTCTTGTTATTCCAACACTTTCATAAAGTCAAAAAAAGAAACGGTGAAGAATGAATGACAATTGATTCTTTTCACCTTATCCCTTTTCGAAAATTCGCTTAGTCCTAGTGGGATTCCCCAGTAGTAGTTTGTTTTCGTCTGCATGAAATATTACTCGTTATCATTCCATCGGAAATTATTTTTTTAACGCAGGAAACTTTAATGCAATACTTAAAAAGCCAGTTAGTTATCTATGTTATAAACAAAGTTTATTAAATGCCTGTGTTGCAAAACTTTCTTATCCTTTCCATAGATGCTAGACTAAATAATTGCCGTAAAATCAGGATTGATCGATTTTACCCCATGCGATCGAATTTGCCCCACTCTACGGTATACTAAATATTTTAATTGCATGCTCTGCCTGTAGATTTACGTACACATAATTTCTGCAATTGTATATCCATGTATACGTGCATATTACAATAATCAGGCTATTATTAGTGTATTCTTTACAACATGACAGCTTCGTAAATCCTGATGAATTAAATGAATAATTCGCCTTGAACTGTCTCCTAATTAGCTACTTCTCGAGATTGATGCTGCTAATTTGTTCTGAAGTACTGACATAAATGTTCTCTAATGAGGATGTCGGAAAAACGCACTGAAGAACTCATTCAAACGCAGCCATAAGTGGAGGCAACTAGGTAACATTTTCTCTTCAATTGCAGAATTGAAATTATCTTCCAATTTATGTTTAACAATGGAATCAACCAGGATTTCATTTGTGATATTATTAATATTACATCACATAATAATACACAGACATTTATAAAGAATATCCCAGCTAATATTTTATTAAATGAATATAAACTCTGCATTTTGAATTTCACTATACGTGCAGTTTAAAGACTAAATACCTACATGCCATTCGCAAGAAAATACGTTAGTATTTGTATTTAGGTAGATAAGTGTTCCCGATAAGAACTTAACGTATTTTTTGTTTTAAAATGGCTAAATTTGTCGTCAATAATTTTTTTGTGTGGGTATTGTTTTAGCACTTTACAAGCACAATCGCGATTTAAACCGGAGATTAATAATCTTCGGTAAGTCACGCCTCATAATACCAACCTATACATGTTAAAATTTCAATTTAAACAGTCATTACAGTTAGAATAGCTAACCTCAAAACTTACGAAATGCAAGACACTTATTTACACGGAAATTTAAACATTAATTAATGTTTAAATTTTCTAAACAAGAATTTAAGGTTAATTAATTAACATTAAATTCTTGTTAACATAGACGCAAAGATATCTTAAAACTAATTTCTTTGCAGCGACAAATCAAATATGTTGAAGAAAAGGATCCGTATAAAGAAAATAACGCCGGTGTTTTTTTTTAAAAAAAAGCTCCTTCCAAGCATCCAAGTATATCGTGATACCCGAAACAACAAAACATACATGATCCACAAGAGAAAATGTAGGTAAATCCAGAGAATCCCTTAAAAATAATGAATAATCTTAACTTTTCTTCTATTTATTTTTAGGCCGGTAGTAAATTCAATAATTCATATTGAAATATTCCCCCTCACTTTCTGAAGTGAACACCAATATACGATTTAACTTTTATAAATTGACGTAAATGTAATTTGAACCCCTAATCATTTATTTTTAAATATGAACTACATAAAGTCCCCACCCCTGAATAAGCATCAATACCAAGGAAATTAAATTAGAAACATACAGTTACCGTACGATGAATATATAATAATATTAATTTTAATACTTTAAAATGTTAAATTTGCGTTATTTTAGTACATACATATATTGAATACATTGTCAGGTTTATGTAATAAGTGACTAACCAATTTGTCTATATATAATGTTTCTGAAAACACCTTCAGCTAACTTTTTGCTATAAACAATTCCTTTCTATTCCATAATTCCATCATTAGTAGATACCTTGAACTATTAGTGGATTTTACTAGTAAATAAATCATATAAGCACATCACCAATCACTGTTATTTGAGATTTCTCCAAAGTGATGGTAATTGAGTTTTTGCAAGAATATGGCGACATAAAAATTATCTATTTGAACCAAAAATAATGGATTCTTGGATAATTTATAAGATGAAACTAATGAAACTTTTTTAATAATGCAATACGGCAATCTAGCAATAACATCTTTAAATTACGTACCTAATTAAAGACGAGTCAAAGCGTAAAATGTGCATCCATTTATAGTTGCAACTTATTATGGAAATATTTTGTGAGATTAACAAGCTTACGGCACGTCTAACTGTACAAGGTGGGACCTAATTTATAGTAAAATGATGAGCAACTAATAAATTGTAATTACTTAGGAGTGAAAAGCATAAGTTTATGAACAGTTATATTACACATATATGGATAATTCAAAAACGGCGCATCTCTTTTTGTTTCTGACAGTCTAACATTATTTGTGATTTCGTAATTAATAATTTCTTTTCAATAAAAGACCTTTTGAATAGCGCTTTTCCGAATGTAATGAAAAATTTAACGTTTGTTACAGTTTTATAGGTTAAGTTTTCGCCTATTTGGTATATCTCCTTACTTTACCAGTTGACTGTGCATGCAGTACTAGTATTACTTATTTCTAAATTAATAAAATTCAAATTTGCTGCAACCCTGTTTACATAGGATTTTTGCTTTATTTGACTTTCTGAACAACATATTAAGTCATTAACAACTATTGTAAGATACCTGTATATCAGTAATTTCCAAAATATCTATTTTCTTATTTCTATTATACAGGGTGTTTTGAAACATCGTTTAAAGTTTTAAGGGCATGTAGTACGATCGAAAATAAGGTTAAAAGTCATAATAAGCATATGTTCACAAATCAACCGTTTACGAGATAACAGCGAGTGTTCCTAGTAGTACATGGATATAACATATCCCAGTAAACAGGTGCTTATCAGCTATTGTTTCATGACAGTTTAATTTGACGTTTTGTGCTTTTTGTAGCAATTACAATGGTTGCGTATTCTAATGCTGAAATGAGCGATATGGTGTTCATGTACGGTCGTGCTAATGGGAATTCTTTAGAAGAACGTCGCTTCTATGCTGAAACGTTTCCTGATCGCCAACTGCCTTCGCATGTGATGTTTCAGACGGTGTTGCAACGACTAAGAGAAACTGGTTCGTTTGAGAAGCGGTCTTCTGATACTGGACGGCAGATAATAGCATGTACTTCATAGATAGAAGATCGAATTTTGAATATTATTGATGAAAATTCCGAAACTAGTGTTAGAAGAATTTCGACTCAAGTGGGTGTAAGCACCAATCTTGTTTGGAGAACTCTTCATGAGCAACTCCTATACCCTTTCCACATCCAACGGATACAAGCCCTTACTGCTCCGGGATATCAAGCGAGAAGGGCTTTCTGTGAGTGGTTTTTGCGAGCAGCTGCTGATCGGCCAGATTTCGCTGATAACATCCTTTTCACTGATGAAGCTGGTTTTACTAAAAATAGAATATTTAATTTCCACAACAATCACGTTTGGTGTGATGAGAATCCTCATGCTACCGTTTAAGCCAGGCACCAGCAACGTTTCTCTCTAAACATCTGGTTAGGCATGATAAGGGAACGGTTGTTAGGACCGATTGTTTTCCCACAACGCTTAACAGGTCCTGCATACCTCGAGTTCTTGGAAAATACTTTACCTGAACTTTTGGAAGATTTACCTATAAATCTAAGACTGAACCTCTGGTTTATGCAAGATGGAGCTCCACCGCACTTTACGCGTGCTGTTAGGGAACATCTTAACAATGAATTTCCTGGGAGATGGATAGGGCGAGCAGGTCCCATTGCTTGGCCACCAAGATCGCCCGATCTAAACCCGTTGGACTTTAGTATCTGGGGTTATTTGAAAAGTTTAGTGTACGCAACACCGGTAAACGATCTTCCAGAGTTGCGCCAACGAATAGAACACCGTTGCCAGATAATACGAGAAAAACCCTTGTTTTTTGAAAGAGTGCGCGCTTCCTTTGAAAGCAGATGTAGATCCGGTGTCGAAATGGAAGGACGTCATTTTGAACATCTTCTTTAGTTATAATCTATTTTATGTTAAAATGCAATAACATCTTAATAAAAACCGCTAAAGCAAACTTATTCTACAATTGCGATAAAATCGCCGTTATCTCGTAAACAGTTAATTGGTGGACATATGTTTATTATGACTTTTAACCTTATTTTCGATCATACTACATGCCCTTAAAATCTTTAAACAATGTTTCAAAACACCCTGTATTTACGTTATTTTTGTATTAGTGATTGCATTGACATTGAACAAAATAACTTTTGGTAATATCCTAATGTACTAATGTTTTTTACGGAAATAATTTATTTATATTACAAAATTTTAACTGGTAAAAGAATTCAAACTACAAATACAGGGCGAACTCCACAAAACCTTAAATACAGAATGCTAAAAATCTTACAGAGGGGTTCTTGTAATGAGATATCCTAATGAAGTGAAGACATTATTATTATTTACCTATTTGAAGGCAAAGAATTACTGAATATTTTATGTCAATTATCTAACATTAAAATTAATGCCAAATTGTGGTTTCTTGCTTCCTGGTTCTCCAAACTTCATTATAATTAAATAAAACTCTAGAGGTAGTGGTCTATGTTTTATTTTTTAGTCATACACACAAAAAAATCTATCAATCTGAATATTTTTATTTATTCAGAAATCCAATTTTTGTAATACATATATGTATTAAGAAATTTAAACTTGTGAAAGGGTTTAACTATAAACTCAGGGCAAAGTTCACAGAATCCTAAATATCGAATCTGGCTAAAAGTTTTACAAAAGATGAAGTGAAGACATTATTATTTAATACCAATATTATAATTAATATCAATAATATGTCATCTTTGGAACGCATGTTTGTATCTAACTCAAAACGGTAACAAACGCATTTACCTTTCCTTTGAACTGCCACACATAGTATAATTACATTCTCTACATTCCCTGTACATATAGGAGATGTTCGTGATATGTCACATCTATTGCATGTCAGAGCAAAACCCCCATTTATGAGTTAAAACCACTCCACTTAATGAGAATGTGTACAATTCCGGATATTCCGGAGACAATGTCAGGTCAACGACCGGTAATTGTAGTAATTGTCTATAAAAATGGCGATTTTCTATCTTTTGTATATAGACTTTTTTTTAAAATAGATCCAGGTGAACTTTATACTAACGAGAATTATAAACTTGTTGCAATTTGTGGCGCTTATGTTTATTCGCTGGAAAACGATAAGAAACGCAATGAATCCATACATCATCCGAAGATACAAGCATTATTAGCAACACAAGTGAACCACATGTTATAGTTATAAGTAGGTACACATTATAATCGTACATATGTTTTTTATTAAGATTAATGAACGTGCTGGGAAGCTGGATGAAGCAGAAAATTATTTTAAGACTCTCCGTGACTGCGTATAATCTCATAGAGTCAATAAGTGATACCATCTTAATTTTTTTCGGTAATGCTGATTTATCAATAAAAGTTAATTGATGAACAGATAGTCGATCTATTTTTTGAAGATATTCTTTGAAAAGGCCAAAAATCTTTAACAAAGAACTTTTCAAAACTTTCACTAAATTTTTATAGTGTATCTAATATCTGCCTAGGTAGAATAAAAAAGTTTTTATAAATTGTCGAAAGATTATATACAGGATGTGTAGCGACCTCGCTACAGCCTTCAATTTTATTTTCTTAAATATAGTACCAATATTAGTAATTTTTAACAAGTAAGACATATAACATACATTAGGACTAAACTAGTTAACCAAGATATTTGATTTTTTAAAATATATTTCATTTACTTCGTTTGAGAATAAGCAATGAAGTATTAAATGATAACCTCTCCGTTATTTTAATGATTTGCAATTTATTGCAAGAACGGACAGATAACATACCTGAAGGCGCACAGCAGTCACATACCGACTTACGCCGCAATCGCTGAATGTGTGAATGTTTGGCATGTGGCCACCAGAGGGCGTACATCTAAACTCATGATCTCCTAGTGGGAGATCGAGGATAATACCACAGTATAACAGTAAGGACATAATTGTCGGCACCTCTGATGTTTTGTAGACACGCTTTCGTGACCTCCAAATACAGAGTGAACTTAGGGGTATCCTCTAGCGATAGCGAAATAAATGATCGCGAATATAGTTTAAAACAAAAATTTCAAATAAATACGATTTTCTGAAAAATACTTAGTATTATGTTATACAGGGTGATTCAGTTTTTTTTCGGGAAACTTAAACAGGGTATTCTAGCCACCATGCTGGTGTAAAAACTCTATATAAACATATATGCAATAATGGTTCGTTTTCGAGTTACAGCTTGTTGAAATTTTTTTTTTATTGTAGCGAGCGCAGACGCCATTGCGCAGAAATCGGAGAAAACATAGTAATAATTATCATTAAATCAGTCTTATTACACAGATTCTTTATTAAATGTGAAAATTGTTAATCATAATATGACAAAAATAACATTAAAATGTTTAACAAAAAAAAAAACCTTAGTTTTAAAGATGTTCAAAATGAAATTCATTAACATTAACACATTTTCTACAACGGCGAACCAGTGAATCAATCGCGTGGATTACTTGTAATGGATTTTGTCCCATTTCATTACAAGCTTCTTCAATTGTTAAAATTAATTGTTCTCGGTTATTGATGAGGATCACATGCTCTTTACTTTCTAGCGTACCCCACACATAAAAATCTAAAGGGTTAAGATCTGGCGATCTTGGAAGCCACAGCACTGGTCCTAAACGCCCAATCCAACGATGTGGACAATTAGTATTTAACCATTGTCCCACTATTAATCCATAATGAGCTGGTGCACCATCCAATTGGCATAATTGCGAACAACAACGCTATCGATCACACTTTTGAGAATCAAATGACTTTAACAACTGAGCGTATAGCTTTCAGTTTGACAACTACCCACTTTAATGCAAAGATTGATAGTAATGTTTTCACCAAGCTGAGCTGCTGCGAGCGGGTTATAATAGAACAATAAAAGAACTTTCAACAAGCTGTAACTCGAACACGAAACATTTTTGGATATACATTTATACAGAATTTTTACACCAGTATAGTGTGTAGAATACGCTGTTTAAGTTTCCCGAGAAAAAATGAATCACATAATAGATACCTACTGATTTATTAATGTGATGTTTGCTTTAACATCGAAATATTTAAAAGAATCGTGACTAGTAGTGGAAGTTATAAGTAAATACCTTTCTAAGTTTTTACATAGACACAGAAATTAACTACAAAATGTATTATAATATTATAAATAAAACAATAGAAAAAGTTTTATTCACTGCTTTAATAATTTAATTTGTTTTATTACAGTTTTAACATTTTTATCATTTCTAACAAAATTCTCCGTTTAAACATTTTTAGATTTCGAATATCCTGATTGATAATGTAATGTTGTATGTACAAAAAAATCATGAAAAAAACATTCATTGTTTAAATATATAAGCCAGTTCACATTTGTTTTTTAATAATTTACACTGACAAAAAAATTACTAACCATAAATAAAAATATAATTATCGTAAGTAAAAAGTTAAGCTGGATAGGGGACAAAAGCACAGATTACTTAGCTTTAGTAAAAAAGAGATCCTAAACATTGATACTAACAAGCAATCTAAGTTACTTACGGTCTGCTTCATACCGGTAACTTATGAAGTTACTTATGATAATTGAACTGAAGTAGTTAAATAAAATTAGGTTAGTTGATGCTAATATTAAATTTCTGAAAGATTGTAGAAAACTTAATGTGTTTCCAAATTGTTATCAAATTAAATGTAATATTTCCTCTTCAGCCTCTAAAGTGATTTCTTCGGCTAAAAAATGTTGGTTAAATTCAGAAATTAAATATCAATATTTTAGAATTAGTCAATTAAAATTAGAAGCTTACAACCTACATTTAAGATTAGCTAAAGGTCTTAGTAATTTAGAATTTGTAGAATGGATTAATTATTTGAATAGGATAGAAGATATTATTTCAAAAAACGTATTAACTAAAGTTTTGATTCATAAGAAAAAATTATCAAAATTAGTGTCTTTAAAAAACCCAGAATGTGCTCACATTAATAAACCAGAAAATATGTTAGTCAGGAACGAATCCTTTTTATCTTTTAACAAGGAAGAAATTAATTTGTTGAATAAAGGTTTGAAACATAATTTAAAATTTAAAAAACCACCAATTGAAGCAATTATGTCTGGCATAGAAACAGCGATTAGTACTTTTGATGATCATACTAAAAACTTTATTAGAACTGCTTGTAAAACTCAAATTTTAGAAAATAAACAACGCGATCCTTCAGATATCACACGTAAAGAAATTAACATTGCTAAATCAGTTGGGCAGTAATGAAGTTAATAGTTTCATTTCTTTGGCGAAGCTCTGCATGAAACAAAATTTCTTTCAAGTCAACGGTACCTTTTACCAACAAACTGAAGGAGCAGCAATGGGTAACAGCTTATCTCCCTTCATAGCTAACCTCTTTATGGGAAAATTTGAAACCGATCTTCAGAATACTTTGGCATATTTTCCACGGGTTTGGGTTAGATACGTCGATGACATTTTTTGTATTTTTGATATTAGTAAGTGCTCAATTAGAGATTTTCTTGAACAGCTAAATTCAAAATTTCCTTCCATTAAGTCTACCCATGAAGAGGAAACAAACAATAGGATTGCTTTTCTCGATTTGTTAGTAATAAGAAATAAAAATAAATTAGAAATAGACATATACAGAAAGCCCACTACTAATAACACATTTATTTCAGAAGATTCAAACCATTCATGGAAAAGCAAACTAGCACCTATTAACTTTTTGGTACATCCGCTTACTTAATTTTCCTCTATCTACAGAACGATATAATGAAGAACTTAAAGAAATTATTAAAATCGCTGCATTTAATGGATTCTCAGAAGACGCTGTATATAATACCATTATAAAACATACAAACAAAATAAGAATTAAAAATGTGAGTACTTTAGAAATTAGTGACAGGAAAAATAAGAAATATGTTAAATTACCATTTTATCCAAGTTACACGAAAGGTCTACAAAAAAATTTCTCTAAATTCAATCTTGACATAGTTACTACTTCAAATAATAGTCTTAAAATATTTTAGGTAACGCTAAAGATCAAGTAGATAGTTTGGAGTATTTTTGTTATTGAAGTAGTTAAGCCAAAGAATATATGCAGTTGCAGTAAGTAAAAGATTTTCCCATGTCAAATAGTAGGTGTATTGCTGTGAGTGAACTATTCTATAACAGCAATCACACCTTCATAATTAATACAAGCTATTTGGATTACTTGTGATATAAAATCTACAAAAAAAAACTAAAAAATAAAAGCAAAATATGTGTACAGTACTCACTAAAGTGTCCTAATGGATTTTCACTTTTCTCTTTAATTTAATGGAATTAGTTGCAAGAATTTGATCATTTACTAATAAATATGTATATTTAGAAGCTACTTTTGCCACTAAGCAACGAACATCTTTAACAAAATATTAAGAATTGAAGGCATGCTCAGGCTATTACTTACGTCGCTAAATCTATACGAGCATCATTTCATAGGCGACGAATTCGATATAAATATTCATGGTGTCCTGCTTTGCATTTATATCTTTCAATTATTCAAAATAGAATTCCCACGGAATTTTCATTCAGTTTAATTTAATTCCTTTTTAAGGCAGCTGCTTACGTGCTTTAGTTAAAGTACCTGATTAAAAAATATAAATTGATTTCGCCACATTTGAATAAGATATTAATAGATTAGAAGTAGATGTTTACCAGCTTCTTTTAGAAATTGTTAGACGAATAGTTGGAATATATTATAGTAAAGGAAGTTTGTTTAGTTTTGTTTTTTTTACTATGGGTGTGAATACAGCTTATAACAAAAAATATAAAGCAAATAAATAAGCAGCTCCTTAAGGTGTTATAAGAATTTACATAGATTGACGAACAGTGATAATAAGAGATAGTTGCATGCAAATGTTATTACATGTGCAAGAAAATTTGCAAACTGCAAAGTGGCCTTAACTAACACTTTTATTTTAAATTTTTTAGTTTGCACCTCAAAACTCCTTTTTCTTTTGATACTTTTTTTTTAAATGATATAACGTCTCGCGATACTACAATTTAATTCAATGCTCGTCTACTATATATTTATATAGTATTTTCACAAATAAACACAACATAAGTTAGATAACAGTTAGATACAAAGATAATATTTATATCGTTCATTTACGTTGAAATCTCCAAGTGTTTACGCTCATGCATTACAAATTAAACTGAGATGTTACGAACAATTAAGTGCGAGTTATGTTAGATGTTGTTAACGGCGTGGACTGTTATTATTAATTCGTTTGGCCAGGGAAGTATAATAAAAGGAGCTCCAAGTTGCTACAAATTAATTGATACACACATACATCAACAGTACTGAATACATATAGCAGGAATTCTTGTAATGAAGGAAACAAACGTCGTTGCTAATGGATTTATAAAGCAGTTACTCTATGGCAATTAATATTTAGGAGAAAATATCTTCGGAGGAATGTTAATGAAAAGACCCGACTGACAAAAAGAATGCTCGTCTTACATGAGTACACAATACGCTTATTATTGAATTCTTGTAAATATACAGTAAGCGCTAAATGTATGCTGCACGACACACAGTGGGTGGAAATTGCAAAATGTGGACTTGGAGAAAACTAAAAGCTATATCGTATTCTATTAGTCGAAATGCCAGTTTTATGTCGTGATTTTTTTTTTGTAAACACAATATTTAAAAAGTTATAGTCCGATTTTTTTTGTAAATATTTATAACTAACGCACTAAATTATTTTTTTATATAAAAAAGTGATTATGTAGTTCTGTTCTACACTTTAAAACATTTTATACCCTGTAAATTTTTTGATAAAAGCAATAGTTAGAAAGTTATGACTAGAGACCGGATTATATGCAAAGTGCATATATTTTATTTTTTGTATATCTTTAATTATAGTCTATATGTAGACGTATTACACTCATTGACGTTAATTAGCGCTAATTAGTGATTGCATATATTGCTTATTTAGGCATTTCTATGCATATTTTTACAAAAGTTGCATATATATTACATATTTAAGCTTTTTCTTATCCTTTCTATTAGTAAAAATTCCTAGTAATTCCTAATGTAGATCGACAACCGACAATTCTCAGAACGATAAATCTTTTACATTGGTTTCTCTAACACTTTCTTCCAAGAACTGCACGTGTTTAATTTAGCCTATCAGAAGGGATGTGGTAAATACGTTTTATTATTATTAATTCTCAAATAAACTATTCATTCATTGAATATCTTTGAGCGAAACCGCATGTAATTATGTTACGTTTCTAATACTGTGCGTACATACAATGAGTATAGCGAACAAAATTTCTTTATGGATTAAGCCATATCCTGAACTGGTAAAGGATGGCGACAAAATATTTTGTCGAGCCTGCAGTAAACTGGTAAGTTAATTTTACTAAAAGCTTTACAATTGTTTTTAAATTCTTTAACTTTTGATATAAAATGACAATTGTTGTTGTAGGTGTCTTCTGCGAGAAAATACCTGATAGATCAACACGCTAAAACTCCATCACATATTGGAAATGTGAAAAACTAAAGCGATCCGCATGTGTGCAGCAATCTATACGTCAATGTGTAGCATCAACTTCACGAAACTCAGAACAAGAAGAATATAATACGGATCTGTGTAACGCATTAATTTCGTCTAACATACCATTAGCAAGATTAAACAATGTTAATTTGAAATCATTTCTGCAAAAATATTGTAAACATAATATACCTGACGAAAGTACCTTACGAAAAAATTATGTCACATCTTGTTACCACCAAACAATAACAGAAATTCAACAATTGGTAGGGAATAATTTTATTTATGTCATGGTAGATGAAAGTACGGATAAGTGTGGCCGTTATATTGCCCATTCGTTAATAGGAATTCTTCATGAAGATATTGTAAGTAAATCATATTTAATTTATTGTAAAGAACTTCAAAAAACAAATAATGTGACAATTGCCCAATTCGTTCAAGAAGGTTTATCAAATATCTTTTTACCTGGAAGTATATCTTGTGAAAAAAATGTTATTTATGTTGTCCGACGCTGCACCATACATGAGAAAAGCCCCGCAAAATTTAAAATTTTTTTATAATAACATTATTCATACCACTTGTTTAGCTCATGGGTTCAATCCTGTAGCCGAAGACATTAGGAATCAATTCCCTTTGATTAATGATTTAATTAGCAATGTACAGTCACATTACCCTGTAGGTCGTACAATTACAAAATAATATAAGCAATGAGGAATACATTAAATAAGGAGCAATACAAACTTACAATAATTAAGAAAACTACGAACAAGAACTCCAAAAAGAGAGAAGAGCATTGTTTCTAGATTACGAAACACCCTGTACAAATGTTGATAGTTTTACATTATAGAAAAATTATCTGCTTTATAAAAACCTTTTTTTCGTTACTGCTTTTGAGTTCGAGAGGAATTCCTTTCCAGTGAAACACCTGTATATTAAACATGATTTATTTGGATACATTTCATTTCCGTTATAAAACCTACACCTGCATTACGTTCCTGGCTTTTCGGTTACTGTTTAAAGACACAATAATTATGTAAATAGTATTAGGCATTATCGAATTACGGTAGTAATTATAAAATTACCATATAATTAAGGCTGACGTACATGAAACCTATTGATATTGAATTTTTATGATAATATGAATAGAGCAAATGGAACCGTTAGTTTGTTTATATTAAAAGATAGAAAGAGAAGAAAAAACCGTATCATTTTATTACCTTTTTGGGGTGTGTTGATGGCAGGTGTAAGATAGCGCTATTGGTCACACAATTAATACCACATGAATTTTAATGGTTTACGGGGAAGCCAGATAAGATCTCGAAATGTTTTTATAAAGTTTGTCAGAAATCAATTCTGAATTTTATTGTAGTATAACAATAATATAAATAATTAATTATTGAAATATAAATAGATGGAGAAATAACAGCCTTAATAAGCAGTAGTATCGATCTTTTTATTGATTATAACCAAATGCAACGTGTTTCAACACTAACTTGCATCTTTATCAAGCAATAGTTAAAATAACAATAAGATCTCGTAAATAAGTATATTTATTATGAATATAATGGGTCATAGCATCTATTGTCACTACTTCGCAATTATTGAAATATATTTATAAATTGGTTCTTAGCCATTCTAAAAAAATATGTTATTCGTTTTTTTCATTAAAAAGCTCCGTTTAAGATAAAATCCCAAATAAATATCTGGAAAGACAGATTTTACAAACTTATTTACATTGGATTAGTTGCATTAAAAGGTAGATACTTTTTATAATCATACTTACAATTTATCTTAAATATAGTGTTATAAAAACAAGCAGGAAGAAATAATCATGACCTTGACTAACATTCCTCCAAATAAAATTTATAAATATGCATACATATGGAAATGTAAAAAGGTATTAACAAGGTTTTAGTTTTATAGAATACGTATTTTTTAAGTCTGGTCTACGTTTGCATAAGTTAAAGCCAAACCAAGCACGTTAAGTGCTTCGAACATTTCTGTTTTTTTACATTCAATTTTAATTCATTCCATTTTTTAACTTTAAGTCTCAAAAAGTGTCAAATATCTCGAAAAAAAATTGACGTTCTGGGTTTCACTCAACTAATATTTCTGCTGACGTGGGCAAGATTTTAGCCTTTGAGGGGTATTACACTTGCAAAAATCTTTGGCAAAAGCTTTCTAAGAAAATGTCTATTATAATAATTATATTATAATTTAATATTGAGGAATTTTATATAATATTTTATTAAAGATATTCCATAGTATAATACTGGGCTTTAAAGATAGGATTATTACAAAATCCATAAGGAATAAGCTGTGCTCCTATAAACAAGATAGCATGAATATAGATTGAAATAGAATATAATAATATATATACAGATTTATGGTTAAGTATAAAGACAAATATATACTGGATCAGGTAAATGTTTGGGAACACCTGATTTTTGGTTATTATGGGTTCAATTAAAAAATAACCTTAAGAAAAGTTTTCGTAGTATTTTTATTCTACTCTGTAACATGCTTGATTTCCAACAACTATCATGTTTCCAGATATGGTCATCGGTGCTTTTTTAAACGGATCACTCTGTATCTTTTCACATTTTCGAATAGACACTTTTCCAAGAATTACAATGAAATACGGCTTGGTGGGTATGCGGCTTAAGAAAGCAAAATAAAGCTTTGGCTATTAGCATCTTTAGTTCCATTACAATAAATCTTATCCACTGTTTTCTGACAAAACTGCACCCTTCTATGAGGATCATCTTCACGTAATTTTTTACTAAATGTACTTTGTATGGTTGAAACTTATTTTTAGACAAGAAAACGGGATTAGTAAAGTAATATAAGGACAGTTTTATTAGTGACGTTTTTGGTTCTTCTTGGGCATTAATAAAACATCCAAAGAATTATCTTCATTTGTAGCAATATTATGTCGACTGGATTTTGGCCAATTTTTAACGCTTCCAGTTTCAGTAAGCTTAGCAACATCCTTGAGACTGATGATTTTGAAATACTTTCATCAGGGAATATTGCGTGGATCTTAAAGAGAACCAACCATCATTAACAAACTAATTCTTTTACGTTCTGTTAGTTCAACCATAATGAACAACTATTTTAGTATATGATAACTATCTGTTAGTGTTGACTATGACTTCAGTAACACTGAGCAATGGAATAATTTCATTTCTGCTAAAAGTTTCCATGACAACATAAAAATACAATATTCTTTATCAAATATCTGACAAAAATACTTTAATAGTCAACGCTTTATTTTATTATCTCAAGCCGCACACTCGTCAAACTGTATATCATTGTAATTCTTGAAAAGTGTCTATTCGAAAACGTGAAAAGATACAGTGATCCTTTTAAAAAAAAACTACTGATGACGTATTACTCGAAACATATGATAATTGCTGCAAATCAAAGTATGTCAGAGAGTAGAATAAAAATACTAGAAAAAACTTTTCTTAAGGTTATTTTTTAATAGAACTCATAATTTAGCTAGAAATCAGGTGTTGCCCAACCCTGTATAATGGAGGAATGATTTGATTAAGATAAGTTTAGATCACTTTCTTTACAGGATTTAACTGCAGCAAATATAAAGTGGTATAAAATTTGATGTCATTTAAAATGAGGTTTATTGAGTACTTCGTTGGTTACTAGGAATATGTAATTATGATTTCAGCATTATTGATGCAATAAAACTGGGTAAGTAAGTCATTTGTAAAACGGCTAATTTAGGTAAACGACAATTGAATTATGAATGAATATGAGATAATCCGAATAAAGTATCAGTGCTTTTAGGTAAAGTAGTTTTTAGAAGTTTTCGGAGAATTCATAAATTTAGAATCAATTACATTGTTCTAATTTAAAGATTATTAATTTAATCCCTTTAGATTATATTTAGGGTATACTACTATATACTTGATTTAATTATTGTGGTTTTATGTTTTTAACTTTGCAAATTAAATAAGTAAACAAAGTAGAAAAGGAATGTAAGTTTTTAAAATTGCCCATTTCTGAGTTATTTACATGCATGTAAAATAAGAGGATTATAAAAGGATATGATGTACAGAAATTCCAAGAATATTCAAAAATAAAGAACAAGTTTACAAAAGCTTCAATTTTTATTTTTAGGATCAAAATTTAATTGAAAATTGTTGGACCTCTTAAAATCGTAAGTAAAACATGATAATACAAATTTAACCGAACTAAAATGATAATTTTTTGTAATTTAGTTTTAAGATATTGAAAACAAATAAAGTAATAAACTAGTAATTCAACAATGCTATTTAAAAGGAAAAATAACAATATTGAATAGGAATTTGGATTTTCTATTAAAAAAAATGTTTAAAAAATATTCCTTATTTCTTTAAATAATAAAAAAGCAAACCAGATATTTTCTTTTAGCATTAAAAAAAACTGCAAGTAACAGCATTTTTAATGTAGGGTTAAATGACGTTATAACCACAATACTTTCTTTTAACATAGATTTTAGAATGTTTGTAAGAATGCTTACGCAAACCACAAAACCGTTAATGATGTTCTATGCTCTATAATTACTGATCCTTATATAAAAGAAATTTACAAGAGGTAAAAACTTTAATTACTTAAACAAATAACAATACCCTTTAATATAAGTTTTCTTCTTCTTTCTTGAGATAGGTGCTTTTATCAACCTTTTTATATATTTATTGAGTAATTTTATGAATTATTCTTTACGTTTCGACAATTTTTTTTACTGTCTTCCTCAGATTTTCATTTTTGTTTAAAGATGTAATTTTAAAAAAGTAAATTTTAATATAATAATAATAATAATAATAATAATAGTTTATTTCTTTCCGATATTTACAGATATAAACCAAACAAAGAAAACATGTACAACAAAATTAAATAACCGAAAAAGAAACCACAGGATGCACTTCAAATGCTAGTAACTAGCTTGATCTCCCAGTGCAACTGAACAAATAACCTAGTCATTCTATCCGAAGAACAAATGCGTTAATAAGCTTAAATTACTATTCTGTGATGTTTCCTGCAATTGACCCAACAAAAACATAAGATGTATTGCAATTTAGAAAGGGAAGAAAAAAAAAAAAAAAAAAAAAAAAAAATATCAATATTAAAAGAAAAATATAATACCTAAGTACCCATCTTAAAACGAGTGCATCAACAGATGCTGTCTGAATTTGTACTTGAAAGTTAGCAATCTCAACGATTTGTAATCCGAGGGAATTCCGTTATACAATTTCGCTACCTGATAAGAATAAGATCTTTCAAAAGCGCAGAGCGATGGATCGGAGGCATCAGGGTGCCTTTAAAACGAATATTTAAATGATGTACAATCCGTAGAAAATGAATTTATTTAATAAATAACTTGGCTCTTTGTTTAAAATGATCTTGTGGAACAGACAGGCCATTGACAATTTCCTTCTGGCACTCATATTTAGCCAATGAACGTCGCGCAACTTATGCGACACATGGTCATACTTTCGGATGCCGAAAATCAGTCGCAGACAAGAATTCTGTACCCGTTGTATGCGCGAAGAGTCATCAAATGTTAAGCATGGACCATAAACTTCCGATGCAAATGCGAAGTGAGATAGTACCAATGAGTCACATAGTAGTCGCTTAGTAGCCACACTCAAATAACGACGATGGGGATAAATTAACTTTAAATTGGCATAAGCAGTTCTTACACACTTAGCAACGTGACTCTTGAAGCGAAAGTGTTATCAAGAATCAGCCCAAGATTTCTGGCCTCATTTTTGATAGGTATTTGTATGTTGTTAATTTGAAGATAATTCTATCTGCAAGATAGTTCACCTGATTTTTTTACCAAATAGCAATCAATGACTGATTCGCAGGATTACTATCAAAGAGTGTTAGACCCGCAACAGTACACACAAAATCTATTATCAATCTGAATATTTTATTTATTCAAAAATCGAAACTTAATATATATTTAAATGAAGTAAATCTTGTTGGTTAGAACATAAGAGTAAATTCTCTGAAAACCAATATACTCTTAGAACAAATAATATAAATATTTGCATTGAAGTAACTTCCTCCAAATGAACATTGTTATTGTCGTAAGGAATAAATCTATGCAATCATAGTGAGAAAGTCTGTAGATTCAAAATAAAACCCGTTATACGTTTGGTATAATGAATTACTCTATATAAAATTATGAAATGTTTTGTACTGAAAACATGAAATATCAAATTGAATTACCATAATATTGAAACATTTGAAACGAACTTATACCCACCATTTATTGCACTAAACTTATCTGTCATTGGTTCCTCTTTTTTAGGGGGGTGTAGAGAGTTTTGCATATACATACGCTTTACTTGGCGTCACTTTTTGATTGACTAGCGAACATGTTGTTGGTTGTGAGTGTAAGTAAATCTAAATGGATGCCCCAGCCGTTTCACAGCTACTTAGAGAATGGGTGGAATGGGGCTGATGCACAGATGCTACCATTAAAATATTCGAAGGTAAATACGTACGTGTTATCGAATATTAAAGAATTACTGGTTTATAAAACTTTGAAATATTATTTAGAGTCAGCGCCATTGTGTTGATAATATATGAACATGGTAAGTGTGTACATTAACAAACATATGTAGTTTTTTACTAGTTATTAGTTTTCAGTAGGCAATACCAGCAAATTATTGCACTGATTGAACGCCGACTAGATACCGGCCAGGCATTGAGTGAGATGTATTCCGAGAACACGATCGCAACGACGGATACGCATAACATCTATACATATCCCGTGCACACTCCTGGAGTACCCCAATAGCTATCTTCTCCAAAACATTGTAAAACTATAAAGTAGGACAGTAAATTTATTTAATTACATAATATTTCTTTATTTATTAATTTCCCCTACCGAGGCTTTTTTGGTGTTACAGACACAAAATCAGTAGGTAATTATTACCCTTGAATAGTAGAAATGCTTAGATTAAGCAGGTAAGTATTATCAGTTCAATATACTTATATTTTGGAAGCAAATAATGGCAATACTTCAAATAATACTTTATATACTTCTATCAAATGTACATAAATTATTAAGGCATAAATATCATAGTTTCCAGTTGAGAAATCTATTACTCAAATCTAAAATAATTATTCTTGTGGTGAAAATATTATATGTTCATAATGATTTTAGTATATTGATTACATTTGAACAAAAAATTGTTTCGTCTAACAAATTCATGGGTTTGAAAACTGAACAAATTTTAATCTCAATATAAAAACATCATCTTCTTGCTTATATAGGAAGTTATGTTATATTCAATGTGATGCCTTAATTAAATTGAGTAATTATCTTTTTTGTGTGTAGCCCAGACCGACAAATATCCCTTCTCAATACTAAGCGCTTTGTACCGTAATTTTAGTTTAAAGGTGTGATATAATTGAGTATCGTCAGCATAAAATCTGGATTCTACACGTGCTAACATATTTATAAAATGAAAGATGTAATAAATAGAAAAAGAGTGGTCCTAAGATAGAGCCCTGCGGTACCCCGCGATTAGGGCCTATACCTAGATAAACAACGATCAATAGCCAAACATTGATATCTATTGGAAAGGTAAGATCTAAATAGTGACACAGCATTAGGCGAAAGACCAACATAACTTAAAATCTGTAATAATAGTTCATGGTTCAACGTGTCAAAAGCACGACTAAAATCATTAGACATAGTACCGACACCATCCCCTTGTCGCACCCCGATAAAAGATCATCCACCACATTCAAGAGAGCAGTTGCACAACTATGACCTTCCCGAAAACCCGATTGGCAATCAGGAATGACTCGCCAGCGATAAAGAAAAGATTTAAGCTGCGCGCACATAATTTTTTCCAGAAGTTTTGCTAGAACTGGCAGTATACAAATAGGACGCAGGTCCTTATACTCGAGTGGAGAAGAGACTTTAGGAATGGGGAGTACAAGAGCATTTTTCCACAGATCCGGAAACACATTATTAGTAAGACAAACATTGATGACATGCGTCAAGTACGGCAAGATAAATGGACAACACAGTTTCAGCATATCTACAGTAAGCAAATCACTTCCCGTAGCGTTACTTTTAATTTCAGTGAGAGATTTCATAACAACAGGGACATCCACCGTAGCGAAAGAGAAGGAATCACTGCATAGTCGTGAATTGGCGTAAAACGCCATGATTTCGCTGTCGACAGCAGAATCGGGAATACTGTCCAGAAAGTGGTCATTAATTGCATTGGGATCTTTCAACTGAAGGGGTAGAGAGTTACGTGGCCGCGAAATATGCAGTGTTTTTAATTTCCTCCATAAGATTTTACTCGAAGAGTTACGAGCAGTAAAGTTAAAGTATGCCTCTTTTTCTCTTTTTATTGCCTGGCGTAGTCATGTTCTGAGTGACTTATAATAATCCAATGACAAGCACGCTTGGTCCTCTTAATTTGGCTAAAGCTTTATCCCTCATATCCATCATTAAGCGTATGTTGTCAGTAAGCCAGGGCGCTGCACGCTCACGGACTCTAACCAAGTGGCACGGAGAATGTCTATCAAATAGCTGCAAAAGAGCGTCAGTATGTTTTGCGTTGTAAATTTAAATATAAATTTGTAGAACTTTGTAAACAAAAATAAAATTTCTGAGGAAGACAATAAAAAATTCGTCGAAACGTAAACAATAATTTATTAAATTAATATGAATACTCAATAAATACGTAAAAAAAGTTGCTATCTCAAGAAAGAAGAAGAAAACGTATATACACTATCGATTAAGAATAAAATTTTCGTCAAAATACCCTTTAATTTTAATTCATTAGCCACTTACTACAGATGCATTGATATTATAACAGACAGAATAACCACCCATGCAAATATATACTGTTGAAAGTGGTACATATTTATATCTATTGCTTCTACAATTTCTTTACTATTTACAACAAAACCGGAATTTGCTTTTCTTAAAGCAGACAAAATAACTAAACCAGGATCACAGGTAATGGATACTTTAATAGCACAGATATACGTTTTTGAATTGTAAATTAACGTGTTACTAAATACTTGAGAGTATACATGACTTCATCAATTTGTAAGATTTAAAATTGTAGCCGATCGTCAATGACTATAATTCGCACAATTTCCCGTTTGGGTGACAAATATCTTCTATTTCTCTTTTTCTTTACGTTATCCGAGACAACCTCGTTAGCGTATTTATTGAGGAAGTTATGACAATAATTTTTTAGGGTTATTACCGGCCTAATTTATTTACAATATTTGACCGAGCCAGATTATGTGCTAAAGTGTTTGCGCAATCGATTTTCACACGAGAAAGATTCATTTGCGTCTTCGCAATATTAACTGTAAATTTAAAATTATTTGATTTTCTGAGTTGTGTGCTAAATACCAACTTACTGTATTTTCATTTAATTTAAAATAAACTATTCAAAATAGAGCATACTTATAAATATTGCTACTATAATTTCTGTTTTCTAGTTATACAATTGTAATACTTAGAATTTGTTGTTTTTTATTACTTATTTATGAAATTGTGTTTTTCTTTTGCCACAGGCATCAACTATAGTCATAGTTTAGCTGAATCTTTTTGGCTTGCATAAACTTTTTCTAACCAAATTTTTAAAAGTTACTTTAACATTTTGAAATAAATTTATTATTTCATCTTCAGAAAATAGTTATAAGTGTAAAATTGTAATAAGGTATTATATACATTAGAATATAAAAATGAAAATGGAATTATAATTACCTAAATATAGAATTTTACTCATATAACAATTATAATTTAAAATTTTTGTAAAGTTGTTATGATAATAATATGTTATAATGTCAGATTATACATATACACAAAAAAAAATCTATTACAATCTGAATATTTTTATTTATTCAGAAATCGAAACTTAATATATATTTAAATGAACCAAATCTGGTTGGTTAGAACATATGCAGGTATTTACTAGTTATTAGTTTTCAGTAGGTAATACCAGCAAATTATTATACTGATTGAAATTATATCAGTAACCAACGCTGACTAGATACCAGGCCCAGGCATTGAATGGGAAGTATCCCGAGAACACCGGTCACAATGACGGATACGCATAACATCTATACCTCTACGCATCAATATCCCGTGCGCATTCTTGGAGTACCCCGAGATACGCTACCTTCTCCCAAACATTGTAAAACTATAAAGTATGACACTAAATTTATTTAATTACATAATATTTCTTTATTTATTAATTTTCCCCTACCGAGGTTTTTGGTGTTACAGGAACAAAATTAGTAGGTAATTATTACCCTTGAATAGTAGAAATGCTTAGATTAAGCAGGTAAGTATTGTCAGTTCAATATACTTATATTTTGGAAGCAAAATAAAAAATATAAAAATACTTTTATATACTTCTATCAAATGTACATAAATTATTAAGATAAATATGATAGTTTCCAATTGAGAAAATCTATTTACTTAAATCTAAAATAATTATTTTTGTGGTAATAATGATTTTAGTATATTGATTACATTTGAACTATAAAATTGTTTCGTCTAACAAATTCACGGGTTTGGAAAACTGAACAAATTTTATTCTCAGTATAAATACATCATCTTCTTGCTTATATAGGAAGTTATATTATATTCAATGTGATGCATTTATATTCAAATTGAGTAATTATTTTTTTGTAAACTTCTCACAGATCCCTCACCACAAACTGCACTAAACTGGACGTACGTTTCGATAGCAAAGCTATCATCATCAGCAGATACATAGAACTAAATGTTACTACTACTACTATATTTAGTTCAGTGTATCTGCTGATGATGATAGTTTTGCTATCGAAACGTACGTCCAGTTTAGTGCAGTTTGTGGTGAGGGGGAGAAGTTTACAGCATTACCAGTACCATAGTTTGGAGTATTTTTGTTATAATTATTTTTGTGTGTGTGTAATGACAGTATTTTTGTATATGTTATATGTCTTGTTTGACTCTGTTTGATTTTGTGTATGTCATACAAATTATTTACGAAAATTAATCGATAAATGAGAAAAAATATAAATCTAGATCTATTTTAGAGTTAATTTCAATTTTAGATTAGATTC
The DNA here is from genome assembly GCA_004143645.1 of Protaetia brevitarsis. Classification (NCBI taxonomy): domain Eukaryota; kingdom Metazoa; phylum Arthropoda; class Insecta; order Coleoptera; family Scarabaeidae; genus Protaetia; species Protaetia brevitarsis. The sequence continues at coordinate 64,475 of RXPK01000631.1, forward strand.
GATATACATATAATTCAAAATTTAGTAATAATTTAATGAATAACTAAAATATTATATAAAATGTCTTTGGAAATAGAATAATGAAATACTTATCGTGACTTCAACTTTACAAAGTTTGGATGGAGGTTCAGGGACTTATATAGTTGCTCATATTAACAGAAAAGTTAGTGCAGTGGACTTTTTAATAAAAAAAACAGTACTCTACTTTTATTTATTGGCGAAATCAAATAAATTTAAAAAATCAAACAATTTTTTCTATTTATTTTATATGTATAACTGCAAACAATTTTTTTTTTTTGGTTAATATGTCTGGCCCTGACTTGCATTTAAATGTTTTAACTATTTATCATTTTGTCAGCTGTCATTAATCCTATAACTTTGTAAGTAATTACTTATTGTGATTTTCTATTTTGTTTCATTTTAACTTGTATATTTTTAGTTCCTCCTGAAGATGTTTTAAATTAAAACAAAATATCCAGGTATTTATTTAGTTTTATTTTGACAGACCGAATACCCATATAATACATTACTCTTATTGTTTAAAAAAATATATATTAAATAGAAATATAGCTATCGGTGGGATTGCTTTACGGCATTTGTATCAAAGATTTGTAAATAATCTGATTTTTTTACATGAAAAAATATAATTCATACCAATTTTCGATATTGTTTCTAAATTTTATGACTTTTTTTGCAAACTTTTTATTGAAGTAGAAGTGTGTCAGTTTTTATATTTTTATAGCCGCAAGCATCATACATGATATAGGTATATCATATTCGTCTTTGAAAATAAAAGCACAAGCATGTCAACAGTTAAATTATAAACAAAATAACATTTAAAATCACGTACAAATAAGAAATATTTAGTTTCCAAATGGTTGTGACGTGAACTGAATATAATTATCCATTATAAAAATATTCTGTATTAAAATTAAGAAAGGTTTCTGAAGAAGACAATAAAAAGTTGTCAAAACGTAAAACATACATTTTATTGTATTATTATGAATTCTCACAAAACAAATAAAAATAAAATAAGTTAAAATATAAACCGCTATCTCCAGGAAGGAAGAAAATAATTTATTTATGAATATTTTTATGTTTAAATTACAACTCCTAGGTTATTAAAACGCCCCAACAATTATTTTGAAATTAAATTTAAGCACAAATGTAGTGTTTTATGATTTTTAAATCTAATTCTTTTAGAAATCATTTCGAGAGTACATTTATCAATCTATAGCTTAATTACAATAACATAAACTAACTTTTGACTGAATTGCGTAAAATACGCTTCAGAGAACTCACCAGTAATTATGGCCTACTGAGCCAATTTACTTTATCAAAATTACCAAACCCCAAAATCCGTATCCTTATCTCGTTAACGACTGCCGGCCGCTAGAAGAACGAATAACACGCGCCAGAACGACAAAATAACAAAAACAACAATCACCGGTTGACACTAATCGCGACACAATTGATAATAAACAGATCAGAGACGCACCAATTACTATCAAATCGTCTGGAGAATTAATAGCCCGGTTACGCAATGAATATCAATGCTATTGCTACTACCGTTTCGCTGCGCTGTTAACACTCTCGCACTCTTCACCGACAATGTAAAGGCGATTGATGATAGATAGAATGGCTCGAGTGATCTATACCCGTACGTCAAGCGCCAAGCGCCGAAGTCGACTGACTGTCCGCTTTAAAACAAGTGCCGCCTTTTCGCTTACGCGTATTGGCTTCTAGGATCATCCGAATAGTGTACCGACGTCGACTCGTATCTCCCTATAATATATCAGCTGTGACAAAGATCTCCGAGTATCGCAGGCGTTAAATGGAACGCACATGTGTCGAACAAGAGCGCCACGGAATAGTGAATGGACGGACGCTATGATACACAAGCCGCTTGTGTATTTTGTTCGTGTAAACGGAAGGAATGAAATGTTTTCTTGACGTTTTTTTTTTTTCTTCGTTATCTGGATGACCTTTTCTTCCTTTCCGTGTGCGCATCTAAATGGATGATCTATTATATACAGAGCGGGTCGAGGATAATGGTTCATCCAAGATTTCGGCATACGTAAAACTACTTTTTCTATTTTGCGTTCATAAAAACGCAATTGTAACACGCTTTTGCGTATCGAAAAGTGCTTCATTGTGATACGCCTTTTTTCATTTCTATAGGTTGGCTGTATTGAATACATTATGACAGAAAGCAAAATTGACGTTTAATGCATGTAAATTGTAAATACTTTAATAAAAAATCTATACAAATTTAGTTTACATTGTTATTGTTATGAAACGTGGAATTACTGTATACATTTACACTGACGGAACAAGTATCTTGAGCATGTATTGTTTATGCCAGGCAAATTCTTCGTAACAAAGTTTTGCTGAGTATATGTTATTGGCTTTAATGGTAGACTCTTGTGATTGAGAATCATTGATGATATAACTCTAGAATGACCAGATGTACTTGGCCTGATAAGTTGTGCGCTACAGCCACTTTACTTTTCTATAGATGTTTCGATGTAACCCTCAGCTACCGCAAATGACTTCCATCCACCATGACGTTTTATAGTCAGCAAACCACTGCCTGCGTCTGCTAAGTGTGTGCACTAGAACGTCTGAAGCAATGTCCAGTATAAAGCTCTGAATTGGGCAATTTTAGAAATCAGCTATTAATTTAGGCATTTTGCCATCGTATTAATTCCAATCGGACACGATATACAATAACCATTGCGAATATATAAGGAAGAATCTTGAATGATTATATTTTTTGGTCGCAGGGCGACATATTTTTAATTAAGTAATCATCTTTCATCGTAATTTGCAAAAACTCTTACGATATTATTTTTGTTTTTAGGTACTGTCACAAAAATAATATCACTCTAAATTCTTAATCATGTATGGACATATTTGTTAATTCATCTCGTCTACAGGCACTGTGTAACCATTATTAAAACGATCTAAAATTAAATCCATTACATAAAAAATTATTTTGCAAATAATATCGTACCTTTATTGCTAAATACATGCGTCAGAACTTCTTCTATAAATTTATTAATATCTTTCAATGCATAAAATTTTAGATTTCTTAGCCTCATATCCCTCAGAGAATCGTTTTAAATAGGCTTGTAATTTAATATTTTGATATGTCTGTATTTTTATAATGGAAAAGCAACAACGAAGCATGGAATACATAGACCATAAGGTAGAAGATTTCTATTTTTACCTTGTAATTCAAAATATGCAATAAAATGTTTCAGATATTTGTGTTGACATTATTCTGTACAGCCATAGTTCAAATTGATTGGTAGCATTTTCATATACTGCTTTTGATTTTTTCGGTAATAAATTTATGACGGCGTTATCCGCAATTTCACGCAGTTGTGGTGGCGTACAAGATAAATTTGGTCTCAGTATCACTCATTTTTTACAGTTTACAGAGACTATATTATGAAATATATTGTTTAAACAATTTAAATAGCCGAATTTGAATTTTGAATTCGTCAATGTCAATCGTATGTATGTCAATGTGACAACTTCATATAAAAATAAAACTCAACATTTTTAATGAGATTTTTAATTAAGTATTTATTTATCATTTATAAATGCAAAATAGAAAAAATAGTATAAAGGACTCGTTTCATAAGGTTTTTGTCGCACTCGTTCATTAGAAAACTCGCCTGCGGCTCGTTTTCTAAACTTGAACTCGTGCGACAAAATCATGCCTTATGAAACTCGTACTTTAATATACTATTTGAAGTGGGTGCTCCCGTGATGAGATTTGTGAGATTAGTGTGGAGTAAATTTATTGCCTTTACGCTGAGAGAAACAAAATGTGGTTCAGTTAACCGTTTTTTTTTTCTGTAGGTTTAAAACTATTTTTGTTTTATATACGCTGTAAATATTAAATTTAACGCACAGTTTCACACAATATTTGTATTTATGGTATAACTTAGGGGAAAGGTCTCATTTAAATAGTTTTTTTTTCCAGCAGCCAGGAAAGTGTCCACTTTCCTGCCTCATTTCAGGGAAGAAAGTTGTACTTTACCTCCCTAGGGAGGAAAAGTAAGTGACATTGACATGATGAAACTGTACATCTTATAATATGTGACATTATTGATAGATGACATTAGTACATTCGGCTCAGTCTGAACCCATTTATAAGATAATTGCAGAATTATTAGGTATTAGATTTCAATTACACTATTATTCATATATGTATTATAGCTATATTGCTAATTCCCTATTCTAATAATAGTCAAGAAACGTGACCAACAATATGAGAGGCATATATCGTTGTATCCTTTTCTTATGGGTGAATTGTGTTTACTGAGCATGGTCCATCAAAAGATAGTGGCGGTTTAAATTTCAATTTGAACAATGTAACGAATTAATGTATATAAAATTTTAGGAATACGATGTGTACTTGACAATTTTTAAAACTTAATTGATTACACATGATTATAATTAGAAGATTTATATTGTAACCACCGAAAAATACAAATTCTATATAAATTTATGATAGGCAAGGGGAAATCTTGAATAGTTTTGATGACAATAATTATAATTTTACTTTGATATACATATATTGATTAATATGTCCGGCAGTACCTCTAGCGCTGCTACACAAAAAAAAAAAAACATGTCCATTTCGGTTTTTCCTTTCATTTTGCACTCATTCTATAAACCTCCGTAGCACACTAATTGCACAGTTATTTACAAACGCTAATCGCCAATAATCAACACGTGATTTCGCTTGTAATGCGCAATGAACAAAGCACAAACCAAGCAATTTGCATAGCGGCTATCGGTCACTTTGCACCAATAGGTTTCCACATGCGGCACATGCCTATTTTAGCTAAGTCACCCATGAAAAAGAGATGGAGATATATTCCGCTCTCATATTGTTACTCATGATTAGAGACCGGATTATATGCAAAGTGCATATATTTTATTTTTTGCATATCTTTAATTATAGTCTATATGTAGACGTGTTACACTAATTGAAGTTACTTAGCGCTAATTACTGATTGCGTATATTGCATATTTAGGCATTTCTATGCATATTTTTACAAAAGTTGCATATATTGCATATTTAAGCTTTTTCTTATCCTTTCTATTAGTAAAAATTCCTAGTAATTCTTAATGTAGATCGACAACCGACAATTCTCAGAACGATAAATCTTTTACATTAGTGTCTCTAATACTTTTTTTCCAAGAACTGCACGTGTTTAATTTCGCCTAGCAGAAGGGATGTGATAAATACGTTTTATTATTATTAATTCCCAAATAAACTATTCATTCATTTGATATCTTGAGCGAAACAGCATGTAATTGTGTTACGTTTTTAAATACTGTGCGTACATGCAATGAGTATAGCGAACAAATTTCTTTATGGATTAAGCCATATCCTGAACTGGTAAAGGATGGCGACAAAATATTTTGTCGAGCCTGCAGTAAACTGGCAAGTTTAATTTTACTAAAAGCTTTACAATTGTTTTTAAATTCTTTAACTTTTGATATAAAATGACAATTGTTGTTGTAGGTGTCGTCTGAGAGAAAATACCTTATTGATCAACACGTTAAAACTCCATCACAGATTGGAAAATGTAAAAAACTAAAGCAATCCGCATGTGTGCAGCAATCTATACATCAATGTGTAGCATCAACTTCACGAAACTCAGAACAAGAAAAATATAATACGGATCTGTGTAACGCATTAATTTCGTCTAACATACCATTAGCAAGATTAAACAATGTTAATTTGAAATCATTTCTGCAAAAATATTGCAAACATACTATACCTGACGAAAGTACCTTACGAAAAAATTATGTCACATCTTGTTACCAGCAAACAATAGCAGAAATTCAACAACTGGTAGGAAATAATTTTATTTATATCATGGTAAATGAAAGTACGGATAAGTGTGGCCGTTATATTGCCCATTTGTTAATAGGAATTCTTCATGAAGATATTGTAGGTAAATCATATTTAATTTATTGTGAAGAACTTCAAAAAACAAATAATGACAATTGCCCAATCCGTTCAAGAAGGTTTATCAAATTTCTTTTTACCTGGAAGTATACCTTGTGAAAAATTTTTACAAATGTTGTCCGACGCTGCACCATACATGATAAAAGCCGCGCAAATTTTAAAATTTTTTTATAGCACCATTATTCATACCACTTGTTTAGCTCATGGGTTCAATCGTGTAGCCGAAGACATTAGGAATCAATTCCCTTTGATTAATGATTTAATTAGCAATGTCAAAAAAGTATTTTAAAAGCACCTTTACGAATCCAATTTTATAAGGAGCGACTTCCCGGTGTTAAGTTGAATGATTACGAGATGGGATACATGGTTAGAGGCTGCAATTTTTTACGCCGATAATTTTGAGGGAATACAAAATGTAATTCTTGAAATCACTGCTGACTGCATTGCTCTAGAAAACTGTAAAAAGATAGTAACATCAACAGAATTGCTACAAAACTTTTTGTATATTAAGTCAAATTATAGCTTTGTTTCAAGTTCCATTCGTAAACAAGAAACGCAAGGGATGTCGCTCTCGGAATCAGTCGAAATAGTAGACGAATTTGATATGCTATGTAAGAAGGTTAAGGGTACAATAGGTAATTCTATATACGATAAATTTAAAAAGTGATAAATAAAAATGCGGGGTATTTGAAATTGAAGAAAGTTAAGAAAATTTTGGAAGGTGAAACAGTAAACGATTTCGACTTTAATTTTAGTTTAGAATGTATTGCAAAGTTAAAAAATGCACAAATTACATGTGTGGATGTTGAAAGAAGCTTTTCTATTTCGAGACATATGTATTCAGATAGAAGACAAAACTTTCTTTTACACAATTTTGGAAAACATTTAATTATAAATTGTTTTAGAAATATGTTGTGAAAAAAATTTGTGCAATAAAGTTAATGTTTAAATTTCTGCTCTTATTTATTTTATGTAAAAATTTTGTATATTGTCGTAATTTTTTGCATATATGCCCCAGGTTTATGCATATTTTCTCAAAATCGAGGCATATATATGCGCATATATTCCAGTTTTTTTTTTGTCTCTAGTTATGAGTATGTTAAATTAATAAAATTAAACACTAACAAAATAATTTTTTCTACGTTTTACTCGGTAGATTAACTATAATTATGGTTAACTCAGCCACATTTTGTAAAGTCTGTTTTGTTTGAAAATAAAATGTGATACTTATTTTTACTTACTTAAATTAACAAATACTGTGTTTGTTTCAAATAAACCTTATAATCAAATTATTTGTTTGTTTGAATACAGAATATTTTTTTTGATATTATTTAAATCAACTAATCATTTAGTAATTCTAACCAAATATATGTTACAAAAATATTTGGTTGAAAACAAGAAAATCGTGATTTTTTCTATGTAGTTAATGTAACAAATGCCGATCGTTAGCAATGTGAAAAACATGTTATTTGGAGCAAATATTTTTTTTCTAGTATTTCTAAAAACCGATATGATGCTACTATCGTACTGATGTTGTTCAGTTTCAACACCATAGCTTGTCTGAGTGCACCGTTTTCGTTGACCCACTCTGTATACATATACGATATTCATATTCTGAATGAACATCCGCAAAGACAAGGTATCCTCTTTTCGGTGGTACTTACTGGAAATGCATAAGCGAGACCTGCATTTGACCGTATACTTCGCGTGTTCACGATTAAATCATTATTGAGATAAATATTTATCACGAAGTTATTTATATCGCAACTGATATCTAAACCCAACCTAAGATACGTAGTAATTATGACATCCTCTGTCTCGTGCACTTATTTAGAATCTGCATCCGGGAGTAAAAATTGTTTCAGAAATAGTTTCTGTTACCCAAGTAATTACAATTAGATTCAACGTATTTCTTTGTTCGCACCCCGAAATAATAAGAAAGGTGTCCCTAACAAAGAACAAAGTATTCATACAGAATTATTTGTTAACAGATTTGATGTTCAACTATTATACTGGTGAAATAATTATCATGGTTTGTGTTATTAAAAATAGATATTAGTATTTCTGTTAATTATCATTAAATATCATTCTTTTTTAAAAAAATATGTTATTAGTTTTATACTTCATTATCTGATATTAACAAATAGTTACTTATTCGAGGCTTTATTCAATTAAAATAACTTATATACTAAAGACAATATGAAAATTGATGGAAAATTGGTTAGATTTATTTAAAATCGTTAATTATCTACAAAATTCTGAATGAAGTAGCATAAATGTTTAGTATAAATTAAAAGAGTTTTGTGTAAGGGTTGATTTAACATAAGCAAAGATACCATGTGATTCAAAATGATTGTCGTAAGAAAAAAACTGTTTTCCGGAAAAATGTATCTATACTTATTACCAATTTAATGAGCGAAGTTAGCTACATACAAATTTCATAGATTAAATGAATTTTTTTGACATTTGGCGACATTGGCGTGCGTGTTGTAGTATCTTTCGATTATTTATCTTATAATTTTTTTCAAATCGTTTATATTTACATCTAATATCACCAACAAGAGTATTTCTGAATACTGTAAGAAAATAAGGGAATTTATCTCTGGTAATAGCTCAACAAACAGGTAAAAAATCAATATTAACATTAAGTGAAATAGTTTATTACAGTTTATAATTTTATAGACTTATCATACACTTCAGCGCAATGAGCTGTCAAAAGAAAGTTACATTTTCATCCCTATAAAGTTTCTACGGTACAGGAATTATTACCATTAGATCACGATAGGCGATTGGAATATTGTCATTGGTTTAATAACAATTTAAGGGACGATGACTTGCTAAACAAATCATTTTTCTCGGATGAAGCCTGGTTTTATCTAACAAACTATATCAATTTACAAAACTATTTAACTGGCCCGCAGAAAATCCACACGAATTTCTAGAAACGCAATTGCATCCCGTAAAAGTTGGAGTTTGGTTAGCTATGTCCAGGCAACGAATAATAGGGCCAATTTTCTTCGAGGAAACTGTAACAGCCCAACGTTACAACAGATGTTGGAATTTTTATTGCAGAGTTACAAGAAAATGAGGTTGAAGCAGGTTATTTCAGCACGATAATGCTCCAGCACATACTGCTCGACAAACTGCCAATATCTTTCAACAGTTTTTTGCTGAAAGGTTCGTTAGAGCACAAAGATGGCCATCAAGATCGCCTGATCTAACCCCATTAGATTACTTCATGTTCGGCTATCTAAAAAATAGAATCTATAGAAACCGCATGCATACCATAGAAGAAGTGAGAGATGCAGTTTTGTCACTTAATAATTATACTAATTGTATGTTATAATTTAAAGTAATAAATAAATTTAGTTAAACACCAGTTAGTACTGAATTGTAAAATCATAATTTAGTAAAGTTAAATTAATTACATTTCATTTTTACAAGCAGAAACACCGATCCATAGTCGTTTATATAATGCGAGTTCAAATATAGGTTACGTTTTCCTTATTTATGACAGATCCGTTTACTTTCTTACACTGTTGAAAATATTACGGTGTTGGCGTTAATTTTGCGCTAGTCAAATATTTTAGTGTTGATTTTTACAAACTTTGCCAGACGAATTGACTACATTGTTTTGTAGAACAGAAATTACTAGAATTTGGTGTGAACTCTTTGTTCAGATATGAGGATTACTATTTTCTCTAGACATTCAGAAGCATCAACCAATCAGAATTTTTTCCCTCGGATAGAATATAGAAACCCCACCTAATCTAATACGGTATTGCATTATACGCACCACCTGCATTGCACGTGTATCTGTTTTCGAGTTTGTTTCTGCGTATTAACATATCCAAACAAACCACCAAATGTGACTGACCTGCAAAGTGTAACCTTGTGTTATTAAACGTTAATTCCAGTGGGCATAAAAGATTTCAACATCTTAAAGATGTATTGGAACAACTATTTTACGTAATTAGTTCAGATTTGAATCAAATAGCATAAACATCACTTAATTTTATAATGTTCTCAAAAAATCATTTTAAAATTAGTACGTTTAGTTAAACCAAAACTTTTGAATGAGTGGGTTCTGTATATTTATATTGAGAAAACGTCTTAAAGAGAGAATATTATAGCACTAAGAAATAGGAGTTGCATATTAAATAGACGTTGTGTTTGAAAACGGTGTTAAAATCATCCAATAGATCGCATTCATTTAGTTAAACAGCTAGTAAATTTGTCTAGTCTAGATCAAATAAAATGTGACTAGAAGTATATCATAATTCCACGTGTTAGTTGGACAAAAATAGCCCTTAGCATAGACAATACTTGACTATCTTTGTTCGTCAAATTTAAATTTCTATAGTTCTCGACAAAATAACACGAAAACAGTGGTGGACCTCTCCTGACTATTAAATTAGTCAAAAGTTAAAATTCAACAGATGTGTGTTCAAACACTGCTTAGTTAAAACGCTGTGGCATTACAAACACGCGGCATTATACCTAGCCTGTTACTATCTATAGGAGCGGATTTGACAATCATTTTGAATCTCTGCGTATAGGGTGCTGCTTAAAAAAATCGTAGGCTAAAGTTACTCATATGGTCAGGCTTTTAGTAGGTACCTGTACATAATGTAGTGTTCGTTAATCACTCGGGTAATATAAACACTTGTAAAGTAACAATATGTTAATGGTTTATTATAGAACTCGTCGTTACATTAATACTGACAGTGCTGCCAACTATGACATATAATTATATTGGTTTTAGTTTAACTGTTGTATCAAGCTAGGTAGTATGTGTGTAGACTATTTAAATATGAATTTAAAAACAGAATAATACATAAGCTGTTCTATTTAAAATATCGAAGTCACTTTTTGAACTCCCTGTATAGTCAAAAATATTTTTAGGTTATGCAGCATTGAATTCTGTAAAACTTTTGTACAAAACACTTTTTCTTAAAATCAAAAATAGAGCTGTGGTCAAAGACCCAGTCTTCGGTGGGACACCTGTACACATTCATAGTTTTAGCTTGTATGTCTGTGTATTAATGAAAATCTAGGTAAATTTAATGATGTCTGGCTTCAAAATAAAATTGAAGTGTTATATTCCCCAGTTTTATTATTAACGATGCGTAGCAAGATCTATTCGCGTTCATTAATATTTAGGGATGTATCGCAAGCTTAATATAGCGTTGTAAATATACAGGGTGTATCAGATATAGAGGTAAATATAATAATATGTAGCAGCTGTAATCATATACGATTAGAAAGTCCTAATGCACAGGGGGTCTATCTGTAAGCTTTAACGAGAAAAAAAATATTTTGTATATGCCGTGGGCTAGAGCCGCACCTGTGCCCAACCTAAATGCTGTCCCGAATATATCCCCACATACCACTATCATTCAGCCATTACCGCTGTTAGTTTTGTGTGGATCGCCGCTTGGAGTGCAAAGCCACTTCGAACATTTTTATTAAATTCTTTCCGTCTCGAAAAAACGATCCTTTCAGGACCATCATGATTTCATATAAAGAAAATCGAAGCTTGATGCATCCGCAAAAGCGCGGGAATGTATACATTCATTTTAGCGCGACATCATAGTAAAAAGCGTGTTTGCAAATTTTCTGTATCTACATTTATTTCTGTGTAATTCGATTCAATTCATTTTGCGTTATTTGATAAAATAAATCCAAAAGAAATAACTCAGATTCATATGGTACCGTTTATTAACAACTAACTCTCGATTCGACAAAGCAAAAGAAAAATATTTACGTTTTTTGTAACTACTTAAGTCGCATATCCGGTGAAACTCGAACGTCTTATCAGGATATTAAAATAAATACTTTGTAGACTTATGTAGAATGCTCTTAACACATAAGGAATGTTTATTTTATAAAAATAAGAAATTTAAAATGCCTAAGTTTTGCTATTTTTACAAGGGCATACTGGCCGATTGGCTTTTATTTATTCAGAATGACGTTAAATAAACTTAGGGCATACCGTTAAGAATAATACTAAAAGAGTGCAATGTATTTATACATAATACCACGTTTAGCGGGTGCTTAACATGATGTTTCCTTGCATCAGGCTCGGACTAAAGAATTTTTGGCTCTAAATTTTACTTTTTTTTATTTTTTAATGATGAAATCCGGTTTCGGCGGGTTTGTGCTTTGTATGTCGTGTAGTTAAGACCCAAGCAAAATTTACTTTTTTATTTGATACACCCTGTATATTATAGATTATTAATGCACTGAAGTACATGCGAATTTCTTTCTGTGTTTATCTTGGTGGTTGGGCGGGCACGTGCCCTTGTGCCCTTTAGTACCAGCCGCTACTACCAACCGTACTCTAATGTAAATTACCATTAATTTATAAAACTTAAAATTTTATAAACCTGTTGTTGACAAGCTTTGTTTTCCAAAATGAAAAATAGAATTGTAACCAAAGAAAGAAATTATATTTCAACATATTTCTCTAATTACATAGTTAAACCTAGTTGAAATTTCATTTCAAATACATTGCCTTTTAAAGCGTACACATCGTATATAATAGATGCATTAAAGGAATTACTGTCCGTTTAATTCGGGAACAATTACATCGTTCTTCAAGACATATACAAAAGTAATTTGTTACCTAAATGACTGTGTAAACATTCTAACATTTCTATTTTGTGTTATCGTGGGTGATGAAGACGCCTTCCTGCTGTTAGTAGCTTTTGTTGGGCATTTAAAGCAATTGGAAAAGGAATTCAATTATCCCCCAACAAAAGCATTCACAACATGGAACATACGTCTATACAAACAGACAAACAGGTAACACATTATACATATATATATGTATGCATACTTGCGCAACGCTACAGTGGAGCCCTTGTATAAGCGACATGTTGTTAAATCGTAAAACCAGCGAGAGCCATTAATAAATCAATTATGTCATTATAACGGAATTAACCTACAAACACATAAATCTGTAGGCACGGGACGAACGAAAACGAAGAAGGTCTGTTTATAAGGGCCTATTACGTTCCATCTCATTTGTTTACGGCATCGGCAGAGACAGTTTATGATTTATGAATTACGACGAAGCACGTTGTGCAGTTGTACAAACAAAAATGCAGCGGTTATGATTTATGGCTCCCGGCTGACAGCAGGGGGAATATGGTCAAATGTTTTACGTGACCACCTTTTTGAGGAACTCGGGTGCAGCAGGTTTTTGCCAATCGGCAGCCAAAGGGATGCTGTGTGATGTGGTTTTTTTTTCCTCTGGAAGAAGAGGTCTGAACGGATGGGAAATTTGTTCTGAAAAGGAAGTAAGGATTTCTGTTGATGAGGCGTGTTTTATATGCAAAATAGTCGAGGATTAAGTGGTGACAGATGTAGAATGTTACGGAAATGTTGAAAGTGCCTTTAATTTATAATAATATTTATTATATATAGGGTGATTCACGGAACCCGTCCATTAGAAGTTCTTGAATTTGCAATGATATCTCGATTTTGAAACTTCGAGGTTAAGCATAGTTACCTAGGATCTATTTAGAAAAAAATATTTCATCTATGTCGCGCTTCCGGTTACATCGAAAGCCATGGCTAACTTTGATATTATAGATAGAATGGGTTATTAGAATTTTTCGAACATCTATTGCAGGAATTTGATTTTGAAACTTGCAGAGCAATTATGGCCAACTATGATCTATTTAAGGAAAATATTTTCAGATTTATAGTACCTTTGGTATACAGGGTGTTAAATCAACTTTCTTATTGTAAATAGAATGGTGCAATTTTTATGGGTTCAGTGTATTGTTCGCGTCATTTTGTTAATGAGTTTTGTATTAATATTTGCTAGTCTAAGGCTAATTGTTTTTTGTTTTTAGATAATTGCAATTTTGTCAAAATGTTGACGTTTGCATTATTTTCAATAAAACTAATATCTCATAGGCTATTAGACATTAAGATATTCTACTCATGTGGATGCAAGTATATTGCCATAGGTATTGACTGCAATAGCAGTAACTGGAATCTCATACGCAGGCTGTTCAGAAACTCATGTCCAATATGGATATCTTTAAAGTAAAAAAAAAATTATTTTTCAAATGGAATGTGGTATTTTTCAGTGCAGCATTGAATGTAGTGCAAAATTCTAGATTGATTAGTATTAAGGTTTAGGGTACCTATTTCTGATAACTATTGAAATATTCACACTTATTTCATAAAAGCGGCAGATATATACCAAAGTTCTTACCGTTGAGCAAGTTATTCGGAGCACTTTGTACAGCACGTTTCAAAATGATACGTCATCTATTCTTGCATTTATGTATTTGTAATAACTGAAGTATTTATTATGACTAGTTTTCTTATTAATTAATGAAATTCATTTAATTGTGCGCAACATAAAACTTAATTAGCCATGTTTATTACACAGTAACAAACGAACATATTGTTTACGCATATGCTTTCAAAATCTTTTTAAATTATTTGCAAACAAAGTTGTTGTATTATATTAAAGTAAACCCATTGTAAATTTATCCGTATTCATGTGAAGTATAACGCAAAAGTTTCGGTAGAAGTATTTTTTTGTTTCGCTTTATTTGTAGTTCTTTACTTCTTCAAATAATTTATAAGAAAGTTAAATATTAAACGATGTAAACAATGCGTTCAAATTTAAGAAGATGACATTTTGAATTCTGTTTACAGATTGTACAAAGCGATTTATGTAAATGTGATGACTTTAGAGCTTCGTGTGAACGATAATCCATAATCCTTTTTTGTACAGGTATAGCAGTGTGACCGTATAAACACTTCGACAACTTACACAATGTGATTGATTTTGTGTGTGCAAGTATATAAGAAATTCATTGATTAAAAGAGATAGAAAAAATATTTATTAAGCAAACATATTGTACATTAAATGATTGATAATACTATGCATAGAAAGAAAAAAATGACACAAAAACAAAAGAGCATCGTAAAACAAGTTTTTTTTTTAATGAGGCAGTTAACGACATTAAAAATATTAAAATGTATTTACAAATTGAAGGTAGAGGAAAATTTTCAAAAAATTATAATTTCAATCTTAGATATCTGAGTAATAATGAAAACAATAGCAAAATAATAGTCTCTGACGTATCTGTCGATAATCGAAATTGTTAACTTTTCTAACTATAATGCAGCGAAATATTTTTACAAGTGATCGAAAAATTGACATGTTAAGAATTTTTATTCGGCATAATGAAAATACCCAAGAGGCGAGTGCAATTGTACCTACTTAAATTTGTATGATATAAATCAATTTACGCAGAACTGGCGGTTTTAATTTCCGACCAGGACAAAGACAACACTCACAGAATTTTGGAGATGGCGAAGCAGTTGTTTTGGCATACTTCATCCATGAAATTCTATATGCGAAGCAGTAGCTGATTTAGGGATTATTTACTACAGGATATTTGGTACCTATTCTTAAGAACAAAAAAACGAAACCATTCCAAATTTGAGTGGTACAAGGATTACATGATGCACCAGAGACGAGCCACATTTTGTACTTGCTTAATTAACCATAATCATTTAAAGAAAGGACTGTGTGTCTCCCGTGTTTGCTTTCGGCAGACACTACCGCGTTCATGTTGACCCCTGCATCGAATCACTGCCTTCGATTGTCTAAGGAGACGGATCAAAGACAAAACAGGGACAGGTGCGGGAGTTTTCTCTCCAGACTCAAGCTCAACTTAGAGTTGGCACTAGGTAGGGTCGCTACGGTTTTCCAAGCGGAAGTTTGGCGATCTTGCATGGGGCCGAAGAAATTTTAGCAAGGGGCTTAAGGGACGACGTATTGTCCTTTACAGTGATAGCCAAGCTGCCCTTAAAGCCCTTAGCAGTTATAAGATCGCTTCAGGCCTAGTACTTCAGTGGCAGAATGCCTAGGAAGCAATCGCTATGGATAATGACTTGATACTCAAATGGGTTAAAGGTCATAAAGATAATCTGGGAACGAGGCTGCCGATAGGTTGGCGAGACGGGGTTCGTGTTCTCCTTATATGCCATTTCTTCCCATTTCTTCGGCTACACTCAATACCCTAATAAACCAGTGGATCACTACTCTACACGAGGAGAGATGGGCATCCATAACCACCTACTGTCAGGCACGCAAAGCCATCCCCAGGCTATCGTCCACGACAGCAGGATACTGTCTGCAGCTCTTTCGCAGTAAACTACGTCAAGTTGTAGTACTATTGACTGGTCACTGCAAACTTAATAAACACATGCACCGTATAGGACTGACTAACAGCCCGCTCTATAGTGCATGTTACCTAGAGGACGAGACACCGGAGCACATCTTATGTGACTGTCCGGCGCTTGCCCAACTTAGAGGTTCCATCCTGGGGGAGTTCTGGCCCAGTATGGCCAGCTTTGGCGGGGCCTCACATGCTACACTGCTCGAGTTCATTCTTCGTTAGGGTTGGCTCGAGTAGGCTGCGGGTGAGTGACCCCGCCTAGGGAAGGTAGCACAATGGGCCCGATTAGAGTGGCCTAAGAGCGCATGGCTAGCCACCGGCTATCCAGAATCCAGAATCATTTAATTAAAATTACACTCTGGAACGATGAATCATGTTTTACAAAAAATATATTTTACACAGTAGATGACAGCATAACCACATTAGAAGAAAAAATATTTTAATTTTAAATAACAACAAAATTTTAACCAAATGGTATATACGAAACCAACGTGGTCTGGGCATTATCTAAATTTTAAATCTTTACAAACCTTTTCACAAAAAGTTAGTGTTATTAGTTTGTCTGACAGAGTAATAACATTAACAAGTTCAGATTTTCTATCTGATGCCATTAATAAAGCAACAAAAAATATTTTAAAACAAAATAATTATCAAAATTTTGTCATCGATAAGATATTCAAACAAATATTTTTTCTTTTTTATAATATAAATAAATATACAACAACAAACTACAAAATCAAATCTATACAAAATTAAAATTAAAAATTGATAAAAATAAAAGATCCCATATAATGTATAAAATATACTGTCAAAATTGTAATGGTGTATAATTAGTGAAACCATTCAATGTTTACAAAAAAAAAAAGAATAAAACGATATGAATATAACAAAAATCTTACAATTTAAAAAAAAAAACCTGAAATAACTCAAAATCATACTTTTGATTTTAATAATAATACAACAATTTTAAACAAAGGACAAAATAATTTAAAAACACGTAGTATACTTAAAAATAATTCAAATTTATAAACACAAAAACGCAGTTAATACTACTAAATAATCAAATCAACATTATATTAAAACGTAAGATATATTAAATTAATTTATGATTTATATTAAAATAAAACAATAATGATTTTGTTATTTATTAAACAAAAATAAATATTTATAAATAATTTTCATGTCACTTTTTACAATTTATGTATTTACCTGCATTTTATAACTTGAAAAACTTTAAAATTAAGTAAAACATTGTTATATACTTCTATATTTTTTCTAAAGACCTAAAAACCAAGAATAAACTATTCAACAAAAATAGCAAATTATTATTTTTTTCAGAAATTCCATTATTTGCTGCAGATGTCAAAAAAAAGGTTGTAAAATACTATGCAGAAGCATTGCATCATAAATTCCAGATCCGTTTAACAGATATAAGCTTGTATTCGACCTTCCAAAGTTTCAAGTTCGCAATCAACAACAACGCATAAAACATTAATATATCTATTATTTAACTCGTCTTTCTTAATTTATAATTATGTCAGCGGTCAGGTATCCGGCCTCCGCTATTCAAGACGACTGTTATTGATGATGCCATCCGTCGCTGATGGAGTTAAATGCTAGAAGCGATCACAATTAGCGCGCTGCGCATCAAATTCTAGCGCGTCGCGAGATTTCTAGTTCGCGGTCGAACATGTAGGAAGAAGGTCGCTCAATTTCTATTCTGCGAATATACCGGACGCGTCTGAAGAGTTACGCGCAAAAAAAACGTAAACTGCAATAGCGTAAAAATGTGGCTCGCTCGTGGCTAGTCTTCATATATCTCCATTCTTGTATTGTTGTCTTCTTAGGAATAGATTATTTATGTATGTCTACAGTGTAAGTGCAGTTAAATGCAAGGTATACAGTATTGTTGTTAATTTATAGTACTGAAATTTTACTTGATTTTATTCACTTAAAATAATATGTAATAATAATTTTACATTTAAGTATTAGCGTTACGAATAACGTTTTAACTGCGCTTGATTACGGTGAATGCACAGTTCGTGTCGCTTTTACATATTTGTAACCATATTTGAAAATAGTGGCTGTTGTATCTGTCGTAAATCTTCTGTAATTCTCTCTTGTAACTATTGTATTGTAGACGGATATCACATATGTTTATATAATTCTTTCCTGAATGATGTATAACATAAAAACATTATTACAATTGAGTAAATGTCAGTTCTTTTATAATATATGGAATAAATGAAAACTGACAAACAGATTTAAACATTTGAAATTTAAAAACATTTTGGCAACTGATAAATCTATTTTAAAACTATACCATATTTACATTTAAAAGCATTAAAGTTATACTTTTCTTAAACGTTGAAAGTTGTTTTAAAGGTTTATTCGACATATATGTAAATTGGATATAAAATAAAATTTTACCTGCTATACAGGATCTATAAATAGAAGAAACTTATTCTTTATATTTTAATATTTTTATGTATTTGTAAACTAAAGATAAACTACTACTACCACTAGAGAATAACTACCACCAAGACCTACGGGAAAAGACTCATCAGGGAAGCCATAGAAATAGAGAAAAATAAAACCGTTAACAGAGAAGAAGGGTACCACCTTAGCAACACGTGGAATAGCCTACTACGAACCGTCACGGTCAATGGAGCGGAAACTACACGGTTGGATGCACCAGGGGCGTATATAAGAAGAATGTCGGACCATGGAGAATCAGTTCAGTTATCCTGAAGAAGCTGTCAGTGTGAACAGCGAAACATCGAGCGAAAGTTTTCACACACGGCGAAACCCGCAAGAAGCTGTTAGTTATAGTTACACCGGCCGTGAAATCCTACGCAGTATTATAGACTCAGGCAGCATTTTCTTCCAATATATTGGAAGAAAATGCTGCAACGTCAGGATGGTGGTTGATTGGAGAGGACCCCATATATTTGCAAAGGTAATTTTATACAGATATATGTTCTTTTAATTTTTCAAATTCCTTCTCTAACAAAGACAACCACATTATCATTATATTTTAAAAAATGCGGCGTCTTACCATGTACCTAACCGTAAGGTTCTAGAGGCAAAGGTACATTCGGGCATATTTTTTTATATAACTTTATTCTAGTTGGTGTTTTCAATAAAATCTTATTAAATGAATTAACATCTATAAATTCTTCACGAATAAGTTCAGCAATGCGATGTATTCCATGCACAGCATATGTTAGATAAACATATTTGAAAAATGTTTTTTAAGCTCGTTACTTGTTGTTAACATTACGCTTGCAGAGAGAGAAAGAGTAAAACTTTTAAGCAGTCATCACCAACTACATGTTTTACGCTATTAATGATAATGTCGGTAATACAGTTTGCAGTGACACGCAATGTGATTTTTTTAGCTACTAAAAATGAGATTGGACGATTTTTTGGATGCAATGTGCCAACCAATACATTAAAAACGCACCTTCCATTAATGTTGTTTTGACGAGTTGCTTAGGTATGTACAATAATATTTTCTAATTGTTGATAGATGGGGAATATTTTGGTTGGTATATTTTTTAAGAAACCCACTGAAAAGTGGATCCTGCATTGAGGAAAGAGATTGAGTTAAATGAAAAGTTTTATAGCTTTTGGTTTTTATCATGTTCAACGAAAAGAATTTTTTTTCTCAGAAAAAGTGTTTATTTTAATTGAAAGTAGGGTGCTGTTTTGCCGGAAGACTGTTTTCTTCCTAAATACATGCTTTTCGACGAAAAGTAACCGTAATTAAATAGAATGCACCTTAGTTTTAATTAATATT
Organism: Protaetia brevitarsis; assembly: GCA_004143645.1. Lineage (NCBI taxonomy): Eukaryota > Metazoa > Arthropoda > Insecta > Coleoptera > Scarabaeidae > Protaetia > Protaetia brevitarsis. The sequence continues at coordinate 84,498 of RXPK01000631.1, forward strand.
TTATAATGTCTTTATAACTTCTGTTTAAGTAACACCATACCCATTACATATTATATTGTTATTATTATGTACATATTTAACAGCATATTTTAGTTTCTTTTAAGTACGTTATTATATTATTGAATTATAAACAGTATTTTAAATAAAAAAGCCGGACGTTTTGGTTTATTTGCGTGGACACGCATGTGTACATTGATTTAAAACCTTTGCCTTTTAACGGAAAATGCAAGCACCTGTATTCAAGCTGAGTGCTTTCTTACGCGTAAGTATTTTAGTTTTATTCATGTTCCCATGTGCATCAGTCTCAGATACACAAACAATAATGAACAAAAGTGAATATTTTTCGCGCGAGGTTAAAGAAATTTCAGAGATAATTGGAATCTTTTCAGTTAATGCTGATTTACTTATAAGCCAAGGAATTTTATAGCAGTATATAGTGTTGGAAGGCTTTAAAACTGTTATACACGGGAAAAACGATCTTGTTATTTTCAACCATTTTTCATGCATTTGGTTACAGTTACTAAATTGTTACTTATTATATATTATATATTATACATATTCCTGTATTCAATCAAACAAATAATTTGGTCAGTAGATTTATTTGAAGCTACCGCAGTATTTATTAATTTAACTAAATGTTTGCATGGAAGTAAAAATAAATATCGCATTTTATTTTCGTATAGCAGTTTTCTTCCCATATAGTACAGCAGATGAGTAGATATATTATTTATGTGTAGTAGAGAAATTGTCACATAGATGGCGCATCTCCTGTTTCACTCCAGTAACAGATAATATTTCGCACCAAATAGGCTGGAAATTACGATCGTAACATATTAATTTGGTATATTTACTAGAACAACATCTGATAGGAGTCATCGCCATCGAAAGGACGATTTCTTTAACGGCACACTAGAGTGCGCTAAGGGTGGTCACTGCAACCAACTCTCCCAATACTACTAGGATTTACAACATTCTAACGGCAAATCCCTCCTTAGTGCATGGGTTTTTGGCGATAATTCGCCGTTTACGGCATTTTGTTGTGTTTACGCTTATACTGTTGAAAATATTACGGTGTTGGCGTTAATTTTCCGCTAGTCAAATATTTTAGTGTTGATTTTTCCAAACTTTGCCAGAGGAGTTGACTACGCGTATTTAATAGAACAGAAATTACTAGAATTTCGTGTGAATTCTTTGTTCAGATATGAGGATTGACTATTTTTCTAGACATTCAGAAGCGTCAACCAATCAAAATTTTTCCCTCGGATAAAAATATAGAAACCCCACCTATTCTAATACAGTATTGCATTATACGCACCACCTGCATTGCACGTGTATCTGTTTTCGGGTTTGTATCTCCGTATTAACATATCCAAACAAACCACCAAATGTGACTGACTTGCAAAGTGTAACCTCGTGTTATTAAACGTTAATTCCAGGGCATAAAAAATTTCAACATTTTAAAGATGTTATTGGGACATCTATTTACGCAATTAGTTTAGACTTGAATCAAATAGCATAAACATTCACTTAATTTTATAATGGTTCTCAAAAAATCATTTTAAAATTGGTACGTTTAGTTGAAACCAAAACTTGTGAATGAAGTGGTTTTGCATATTTATAATTGAGAAAAGTCTTAAAGAGAGAATATTATAGCACTGAGAAATAGGAGTTGCATATTAAAAAGACGTTGTGTTTAGAAAATGGTGTTAAAACACCCAATAGATCGCATTCATTTAGTTAAACAGCTAGTAAATTTGTCTAGTCTAGATCAAATAAAATGTGACTAGAAGTATTTTATAATTCCACGTGTAAGTTGGACAAAATAACCCCTTAGCAATAGACAATACTTGACTATCTTTGCTCGTCAAATTTAAACTTCTATAGTTCTCGACAAAATAACACGAAAAGAGTGTGGACCTCTCCTGACTATTAAATTAGTCAAAAAAGTGTTAAAATTTTCAACAGTGTAAGTTTAAAATGAATAAACGTTATAAGAAAAGGAAAAACCTCTTGAATCAAAATGCTTACGGTTTTCTGCCAATCTGCATAGTTTTCAAGTTCAAAATAAAAAAGACTTGAATCAACTATCAATATCTTTTACTTAAAAGAATAAACTGTTTCAACGAAATATATATTATTTCCGAAGAAATGTGTGAATTTAAAATGATATTGCTTTTCAAGGAACTACCAAATCATGTTGGCCATATAGAAAACCCAAAAGCTTTTGGTTTAATGCAATTGCTTTTAAATGAAAAGGATATTTCTCTGAGCGTGTAATTTATTTAATGGGATATTGGCATCAAGAAAAGCTACGCATAAATCAATTACAAATTTATCATGCGAAATACCTCTTTGGTATTAAATACGCCTCGTATTTTCAGATGCCGCTCAAGAGTATATTTGCCCTTGAATCAAAGCACTTCTCTTTTGTTAATGACAGTGAAAATCATGCCTTATTCTGAAACAATGCTTGACATTCTCGATATTGTTGGAAAATAATAAACTAAGAACTGCTAAAATAGCGAAGCTGCTGACCGCTGTCCAGAGACGGCGTTGCTGGGTATCACTGGTGCAACTAACAGTACAGGGACCGCCTCTTTGGAGACCATTGTGGGCCTCCTCCCGCTGGAACTCTATGTGAGAGCGGAAGCAATGAATGCGATCCTAAGACTGAAAGCCAACAACCTGTGGCATCCCAACTTCAGGGTGGGAGGACACAGTTATACTACGGGCACGTTGCTGGACGGGCCATTGCTACAAATGCCCACGGACAGCATGGCACCCGAAATTATCTTCACTGAAAAGGTGAAAATCTCCATACCGAACAGAGACCAGGCGCGTAGTGGGATCACTGCTAACGAAAACTGGTATACGGATGGATCCAAATCCAGCCAGGGGACAGGAGCCGGTATTTGCGGGCCCAGTCGTAATCAAAGGATATTCATAAGCCTGGGGAAACATACAACGGTCTTCCAGGCAGAGGTATTCGCCCTTGCAGCCTGTGCAGAAATGATTGCAAAAGGGGGTTGCATGAGGAGGAAAATTAACATAATGACTGACAGCCAGGCTGTCATGAAGGCAGTCCCAAACCCTGTAACTAGGTCAAAACTAGTTAGGGACTGCAAACAATCCCTCAATGCACTGGCACGAGACAACAGGGTGTCTCTAATTTGGGTGCCGGGACATGAGGATATAAAGGGCAACGTAATCGCTGATGAACTAGCCAAGGAGAGCTCTAAGAGACACTTCATGGGTCCAGAGCCCGTATGTGGGATTACTAAGGATTCCGCAAGAAGGGAGATCTGGACCTGGTTAGATAAAGAAAGTACAAAGAAATGGAGGTCGACTGAAGGTCAACTCCATACCAAACGCTGATAGGGATGGGGATGGATGTTTCTCTGATAACCTACTCAAGCGCAGTAAGAAAGAAGTTAAAACCATTACTGGGTTGGTAACTGGACACTGCCCTCTGAAAAAAAACATCTATACAACACAGGCCGTGTAAGCGAACCGTGGTGTAGAAGATGCGAGCTACAGGAGGAAACGAGTTCACATGTAATCTGCACATGTGAGGAACTGAAGGTACTCAGGCAGAAATATTTCGGGAGAGATCTATTGGAGCCCTCGAAAGTCCTCAAGTTTCCACTGGGCAAGATACTGGGCTTTATAGAGAACACCAAGCTGCTCGAGTGGAAATAAGAGAATCAATAGGGATGGTACATGATGAGCACAAAGCTCAAGTGCCCGGACCTCAAGTGCCCACCCTAACCTGAATGAATGAATGAACTGCTAAAATAAAACGGAAGAATACGAAACAAGTAAATATTAAATAAGGATCAAATCTATTATAAAATTATAAAACGAAATATGAACTGTAAAGGATACTGGAAATATATGAGAGTAACAAAGCTAACAAAATAAACCGAAAATGAAACTTATGTGTTAAGCGAATATATGTAAATCTTCGATACAACTTATTTCTGCAATTTCGATATAAAAGAAAAGTTTGTGTGACTGCCAAACTTTATGATATAACATCTAACGAAGTTTTTGTGTTGAAATCGATTGTAAAATGTATATAATACTTCTTAAAAGTTAATTCGTGTATATTTTCTAAAACAAAAGCAAACAAATTTAAATTTATATTTTTTAAGAAAAACCAAATATTATAACAAGCAACTTGCAAAAACAAAAAAAAAGCTTGCAATCTTTACCAAATATTGTTATTTTCAAAGTTCATGTTCAGAGAGTACTTGTCTACTAAGTCTTTAGAGACTTTTTCATTAGGTGATATTAAAGAAAAATATTTTTTCTTAAAAAATTCAAACTTTCATATGTTGTAATAACAAAAGGCTCACGGACTTTAATGCGTATAAGTGCTTTTCATTTTTTGTTTTATGTGCCTCTAACGCGTGCCATAAACACAACGCTCAGCTACGACGCTGTTTCAAATGTCGCCCTGTATACACATACAATCTCTATGCACATCCTATTCCATCCTTTAGTTTTATTCCATATAATTCGATTTAATAGTTTTCTTCTCGAGTTGCCGGTGATGGCATCAGTCTCGCATTCGAGGAACCGAGGACCAGTTTTTGCCCGGCCGATTGTGAGTAGAGCCGATTACAACAACGGTCTAACCGAAAACGCCTCCTTTTTTGCCCGCTCTATACACCTGCATTATAACCACGGTAGATAAGATAATTAAGCAATCGAATCACGATTTCTTTCTCATCGAACTGAGATTGGCAATGATGCCATGAAACGTAGCGTTAAGTATTAATATTTATAATCTATTCTATATAACGAACTATAGTGAGTATGTAAAACAGTTATGTGCGTTGGGAGATGAACGAGAATAATTCTTGGATTATAATTATGTCTGTCATAGATTATAATAAATCATGGTAAAGGTTATTGCGATGTATAATTTTTTTTCTTTCTTTTATGTATAGGTGCACGTGTTTCAATTTGATGATACCATTAGTTAAGAATATAATGCTAATTTCCTTAAAAAAAAGAAATTGAGGTTGAAAATGTTTTTATTGTCATTGGAAGTATATAGTATATTAAATTATTTTGCTTTTCAAAACAGTAAATAAATTGATAGAATCTAACATTGTTCATAACTAGACGAGCTGCGTCTACATCCCTCTTTCCAACATAATTCTGTTTTACTTTATTTTTCTTGTAATTTCTGTGTATTTCTCCTTCCAGAACAAATAACACTTCTTTAACAGTATAATTAAAACTATCCCACTAAATATGAAATGTCTATGAAACGTTTCTTTTTTCCCGTAACTTGTAAATATTGTAACATCGCAAAAGAATGTGTTATTTACGTGTACATAATTTGAGATTGTGATTTTGTCATGCTACATACATTACTATTACATACACTGAGAGAAATATCCTTTTCATTTAAAAGGAATTGCATTAAACCAAAAGTTTTTGCATTTTCTATATAGCCAACATGAGATTTGGTGTTTCCTTGAAAAGGAATATAATTTTAAATTCACGCATTTCTTCGGAAATAATATATTTTTCGTTGAAACAGTTTATTCTTTTAAGTGAAAGATATTGATAGTTGATTCGAGTCCGCTTTATTTTGAACTTGAAAACTATGCAGATTGGCAGAAAACCATAAGCATATTGATTCAAGAGGTTTTTCCTTTTCTTATCACATTTATTTATTTTAGACTTAAGCGTAAACACAACAAAATGCCGTAATCATTTTCAATCGAAATGAATTATCTCCAAAAACCCATACACTAAGGAGAGATTTGCCGTTAGAATGTTGTAAATTCTAATAGTATTCGGTGTTGGTCGCAGTTAACTACCCCAGCACTCTAGTGTGCCGTTAAAGAAATCGTTCTTTCAATGAGGATGACTCCTATCAGATGTTGTTCTGGTAAATATAACAGATTAGTATGTTACGATCGTAGTTTCCAGCCTATTTTGTGCGAAATATTATCTGTTATTAGAATGAAATAGGAGATGCGCCATCTATGCGACAATTTCTCTACTACACACAAGTATATCTGCTCATCTGCTGTACTATATGGGGAAAAACTGCTATAGGAAAATAAAATGCGATATTTATTTTTACTTCCATGTAAATATTTAGTTAAATTAATAAATATTGCGCTAGCTTCAAATAAATCTACTAACCAAATTATTTGTTTGATTGAATACAGGAATATTTTTAATATTCCTAAATCAAATAATAATTTAGTAACTGTAACCGAATACATGAAAAATGTTTGAAAACAACAAGATCGTTTTTCCCGTGTATAACAGTTTTAAAACCTTCAAACACTTTATACTACTGTAAAGTTCCCTGGATTATAAGCAAATCCGCATTAACTGAAAAGATTCCAATTATCTCTGAAATTTCTGTAACCTCGCACGAAAAATATTCACTTTTGTTCATTATTGTTTGTGTATCTGAGACTTATGCACGTAGGAATATGGATAAAATTAAAATACTTCCGCGTAAAAAAGCACTCAGCTTGAATACAGGTGCTTGCATTTTCCGTTAAAAGGTAAAAGTTTTAAATCAATGTGTACATGCGTGTTCACACAAATAAACCAAAAGGTCCGGCTTTTTTTTTATTTAAAATACTGTTTATAATTCAATAATACGTAAAACTAAAATATGTTGTTAAATATGTACATAATAATAACAATATAATATGTAATGTGTATTGTCTTACTTAAATAGAAGTTATAAAGACATTATAAAATATTAATCAAAACTAAGGTGCCATTTAATTACGGTTACTTTTTGTCGAAAAGCATCTACTTAAGAAGAAAATAGTCTTCCGGCAAAACAGCACGCTACTTTCAATTAAAATAAACAGTTTTCTGAGAAAAGGTATTCTTTTTATTGAACATGATAAAAACTAAAAGTTATAAAACTTTTCATTTAATGCAACCTCTTTTCTCAGTGTATGATTCCACTTTTGCATGATTGGTAATCAAGTCAGGTTATGTCATTTTCGTAAATTTTAGTGACGAATCTAAATTTAATGTATTTGAGTCAGATGAAGGAACTGTATTTTGGCGGAAGAAAAATGAAAAGTGTGAAAAAGAACTGTGTGCTACAAATAAGTAAAATTTATTGTTAATATTGAAAATGTAATTTTGAGTTATTTCAACTTTAACAATTTTAAATAAAGAACTAAATTTAAAAAAAAAATCACAAAATATACTGGCAATAATTAAAATTTATAAACGTAAAAATTCAGATACAATATTTTACCAAATAAAATAAATATATAAATTTTATAATTAAATGCAATAATATTTTTTAGAAATGTATTTAATTAAAAAATTAATTACGTTGTTCATATTCACCCAAAAAAAAATCAAATCAACACATGTTACAATGCAATCTTTATATAAAAAAAATATATTAAAACAAACAATACTGATTTTATCATTTATCCAACAAAAAAATATTTGCAAATATTTTCATGTCATTTTTGCAATTTATATTTTATGCAAATATAACTTGAAACAAAGAAAACCTCGTTCATACATTTCTATTTTATTTTTATATAAAATTAACAAACTAAGAAAATAAGTATCAAAAATCTACTTTGTTAGTAATACGAGTTTCTTCATTTTCAATTTGCTGATTATATTTGAGTGTTTCTTGCCAACGTGGTTCGTTGCTCTTTCGAAATGTCTTGTATCGAGTACATATATCGTATATTCCCAGAATTATGATGCGTATTATTTATCACAATTTGTAATAACGATAAAAAAAATGACATGTAATTCATTTGATAACTGCGACCAGCTGCGACTGTTATTAACATTACATTTATTATATATAATAAAAAGAATAAAAACAGACGCTTGCACGTTGCACCTGTATTCGAATGAGTATAATTAATATGAAGCTCGAGATTTTTTTCATCTTAATAAAAATTACCTGCACGCGCATCATACCTGAGGAATGTCATTCTTCCTCGATTGTTAAATAAAATACGCGTGCATGCTTGTAACCGCATATCATATTAGGTTGCGTGCACATGTTTGCGTGTGCAAAAACACATGCATATGTCTTCTTTCGCAGAGAGCAGATGTTTATTATTGACCCCTGATTATTGGCAATTTAAGTGAAATGTGTCGATGTCACGACCTTCTGACACCAGGCGTACCTATTATTTGCATAATCATCCATGTTTATATTGGATATAGACGGAGAGGTTACATAAATTCTTTAAAAACAATCGTTCCTTCATACAGTGCAACCTTTATTGAATGAACATACTGGGAAATGAACATTGTTTGCTATTTATGGGGTTCTAATAGTTTTAGTGATATATTTTTTTAATAACAAATAATATTTATATAAAAATAAATCACATGTAAGTCCGTTTGAGATTATGAGATTTTTTTTTAAGTTATAGTATTTATTCAGATCAAATTCTTTATTGGAAGAATATCTAATTATTGTGCATATACTGCTTCAAATAAAGAAGTCAGCCAAACAAAAAAGTTTGTTTAAATAATGAATTTCTTATATTTGATACAAGATATTGATTCACAGGTATCCATTAACTGCAGGTGTCCGTTGAGATAGGTTACACTGTAGTGTACTTTGGGTAATTATTAATATTCAAGTGTTTAAACAAAAAAAAAAAGGATTTTAATCTTTAATTTGGTATGATTTTATGCAGCTGCTCTTGGCATATTTATTTGCTACGTATGTAAAAAGATCTCCGAACAAATCTTTCGAAACGAAATATTTTGCAAATATCAGTTGTAAGAAGCAGATCGCATATTTTAATGTTATTTTTACTTTTAGCAGAGGTTATCATATTGACGCATATATACAAATATGAACTAATGATACGATACAAACAGATGTAGAAAACATTATTTGTTTTATAGACAGCGAATATAAAACATACATGTTTAATTTTATAATAGCGATAACCGATAAGAAACATTAAAACAAAAAGTTTTATATATAGTAGATTTGCACAAATTAAAGTTTCGTAACGTGGAATAAAGAAAAAAATAAAAACACTTACATTGGTGCTGAGTTGTGACGTCAGTGTTTGAACCTTCTCTTGCGCCTCCATGAGTTCTCTTCTCAATTTCCTTATCTCGTGGGCGTGCTTTTCCTCGGCAGACGAATACAAGCTTGAGGCTGTAGAAACTAAACTTATAGACGATCCATGAACTGTAAGAAAAAAAGTAGTGGTTACATCAAGGGTGCTTTCACAGTCTAATGTTGCTGTTCTTCAAAATGAATTGTGACAATTCGCGTAATCTAAAAAATATCAGAGTTAAGTAATCAATTCTGTAAGAGCTATAGCATGATAATGAGGAAAAAATTAAAACAAATGCAAGCTGTTTTTTTTTTTTGGTTTTCTTGCGTTTTATTCGGAGAAGAATTAGCATGGGCGAAGGACGGTAGTGCGGATTTAGAGTACATCAACAAAAGATCTGTTGTGTCCCCTATACTTGCTGCTTTACAGCTGCCCTTCCAATCCTATTCCTTTCAGAAAGTGTAGGTTATCAGGGGGCCCCAGTCTAGGTAAGTCTCCCTATTCGATTTCAAATGCTCCCAGGTGCAACGCCCTCGAGTTGCACAGTGCTACGCAGTTTGAGAGGAGACTTTAGACTTACAATTCGATATAAATAAAAAAAAAAAACTCGACCAAGAAGCGTTCGAATTCCCTTTATGGTCATCTAGGTTAAGGAAACATGACATTATATCGTACATTTTGACACGAATTGAACTATTCACTTATAGAGAGTCCTAAATAAGGCTTAGGACTAGTTGTTGAAGTGAAGACAATTAACTGATAGATGCTGAATAGACTACACTTTCATGTTGTGCACCGTCAAAAGTAATAAATTGTCATTTTTCGGCATATTAAGGTTTTGAATTAGAATTGTCTTATATCCCAGATAACACGTAAGCTTACGACAAGCTTGCCACTTGCTTAACTTTACCTTGTCCAGACAAACTTAACAGTAAAAGGTTAATGTTGGGGTTAATGCAAGGTTGCGGCAAAGTTATTATATCATGGTACGGTGACTTCGTGTATTTCCGGAGTGATTCGGCGTCAATCGTTTATCGAGTATTGATTTTTTTTGGTTTAACCGCCATTCCGCTATTCTGTCATTGACCGCCATTGTTTGTTGTGTCCAGTCGTGTCGTATGCGTTTTAGCTGTTTCAGTGTATAATAGTTTAAAACATCATTCATGCCAAAGTAAGTATTACCTAATTTTATATCTTTTACTAGATATGCGTTGTTGCTTCAAGAATATCAATAATTTATAATTCTAACCGATGAATCAAACTAATTTCCATTTGATTTACTATTGTACCGTATATATATACCGTTCCTGCGAATACCGTAGTAAACGACACTTACAATAAATAAAAAAGAACATATTATATTAACGTATTAAATTGCCCAACTATTGCATATAATTCTAACCTAATTTTCTACACCATAAGCGCATAAGCCAATGCACTTAGTTTGAAAAAGTTATAGTTTTATATTTGCTAACTAGATAGCTTGTAGTATAATTTGATTTTATATAATTCAGAAATTATGAATAATTAAATGTTTGAGGTTTTTTTCAGTTTTAATGACAGTGTAATAGGATTTTTAAATAAATTCAAAAATACACATATAAATTTAGTGTTATAATTAATAAGAATATTATATATATGTATTTGTATCTCTTATTTCAAGAAATCATTCTAATGTTATCAAATATTTTTTAGGAAGCGATTACAGTAATCAGCGTCACCAAATAAATTAAACCCAGCGTAATGTGGAAGGTCTTAGAAGATTTTTCTTTCATAGCGAGTGTTTAGAAACTAAAATGGATACGGTTTAAGGTTTGGCCCAACAGACTGCCGCAATACAACAGGCATTATATGTAACTAATAAGGATTAAGAGGAGAATCAATTTCATAACTTATGAAATTCTTTTTCAGCGAATATAGAAGTTTCTATGACATTAGTAAACCATCAAATAGTTGAAAACTCTTCTGGAGAAAAAAAAGTTGGTGAGTAATTGATATTATTTAAATTATTACCTGTTTTTTTAAGTCCGAAACCATGTTCATTTATTGAATTAATTCCAACAAAAATTTACAGATTCGATATTTGATATCAACCCATGGAAGGAACCTTAAGAGTTTGGCATCAAACATCCTAAAAAAGCCACTAGAGGATAATATTGCGGCAAATCATTCTCTAACAGGAAAAGCTTAAAAAAACCCTTTCCAGAAGACTGAAATGCTTAAAATTATTTTTGGTGAGTATTTTTTATTTAATAACCACTAAGTATAGTAAAATAAGATAGTTTGTATTTTTAAGTAACGAGGGAAACAGTTACTTTTCATAATATCCACGACGACTTGTCGACTCTTGGGAAACTGATAGCCGTTTCCCTTGTCTTCCCATCTCTGGTATTGTTTAATTTTTTAATAGTTGTCTTTTTTTATTACAGAGAATCGCGGCAACACGATGGCAACGGAAAATAGATTATAGTGTTTTTCTATATAAATATAAAAACGCAATCTAAATAGTTATATATAAATATGTAGAAGTTTTTTTTTATTATTAAATACTGAAATTCTAATTTATTTAAATGAATTTTACTTGATGCAAACAGATGTGATTTTGAAAACAATAAAATATTTTAGGAGACGATGGACGGCATCCGAAAATAATAAAAGAACGCAAATTATATCTAATTTACTAAAATTCTCTCTGATTTTGTTTAGCAATAATTTTGTAAAAAACATTTTTGGAAACACTTGGAAATTACATAAAGTTTATTTGTACGAAATTTATTTTGGTTTCAGCTTGCTGGTTATATCTTTCCTTAAAATATTTTAGTAATTTTCAAAGTCACATGAAGAAGAGGTCATATACCCAACTCCTTTCCTTGACTATAGCCAAGCTTTAGAAAAAGCTTATACAAACCTTGATAAAAGCTTACAACAATCAAACAAAATAGGAATTGGGTATTAATTTCTTCATTTCTCTGGTTTTTAGGTCAAAAATATGGAAATGTACATTAATAAGGACGTTTCACTTTGATTTCAAAAGCTTTTTCAAGTATACATATAAAAATATAAATTGTAAATGGTGTAAATTATAAGTAAATTGTTTAATAAATGATAAAATCATAATTCAAAATTCATAGTAAACAATGTTTGTTTATTAAATAAAAAAAATGTATACCATTTATAATTATATTTTACATATATCTTGAAAAAGCTCTTGAAATTAAAACGAAACGTCCTTAATGTACATTTCTATATTTTTATGACCTAGAAACCAAGAAAAAGAAGAAATTAATATCCAATTCCTATTTTGTTTTGATTGTTACAAACTTTTATCAAGGTTTGTACAGGCTTTCTCTAAAGCTTGGCTCAACATTGTCATTCCAACCTTGTCATATCGTTTTACAGACAAGCTTATGGGAACCTTGCCATGGTAACCTTGTCACATGCTTTTACAGACAAGCTTAACCTGTAACCTTACTTGGGAAAAACCTTGTCCTGTGTCAACTAGCAAGCTTGTCATAACCTTGCAGTAAGCTTACACCCTTGCCATAACAAGCTTGCTGACAACCTTTTTCCCTTGTCGGAACAACGTTTAAAAAGGCTTGTATTAACCTTAAATTGTTATCTGGGATATGGCTTGTTGCATGTCCTGAGAAAGCTTCGAAATTTAAAGCTTTGCCCTAAAATATGCCAGTTTTGGTATGTTCATTAGTTCATATTAAGGATTGTATACCGGTTTACCGGTTAACCGGTAAATTGACCAAAAAACGTTCGGTAAATTTACCGGTAAATTACAAAAAATTACCGATAATTCGGTAAATGAAAAATCCATACTAAAAATTCTTATGTACGAAATATTGTGATTATAGATATTAGGATATAGGTCTATAAGGACATTAAAAATAAAATAAAAAAAACGGTAAGTGTAAGTAACAATATACCCAATTATTAATTTTATGGGAGATATTTTTGTTTAATTTTAATTTCAACTTTCTTGAATTTGAGAGCCGCTGTAATGCCCTAGAATCGAGAATATAGAACAGAAACTGTCAAAAATTTTTGATTAGGAACGTATAACCTCCATTCCACCGAGTTAGTCAGAAAGAGAAGGAATCTAAAATTCTCAAAACAAAAACAAAAAATATGGAAAAAAGTCGTGTAGAAATTAAAAGAAAATAAGTCTGAAACGAGATGGATAACGAAAAGTAACGCAAAGAAAAGCAAGATTAATGTTCATTTGTTGCTATCGTTTTTCTTAAAGAGTAAGTAAATGTCTCATTTTCTAATATTTTAAAATAATAATATATAAGAATAACATTTCACGTATTTAAATTAATAGCAATTTTGAATACACCACATTATGAGAGGACATTAATGCAACATTGTTGTAAAATAACATTAAAATTTGAACCTTAAATATGTTTTTTTACTTCTAACAACTGTTTAAAATATGTAATTAAATACAAATATTTATTACAAAATTCTAATATTATGCCTTAAGATTGTGTAAAATATGTATTATTCTATCCTAACTTCTAACGCTGTTTTCTTGGGGAATTCCCATTAATGTCACACCAAAAAAAAAAAAATTACCGGTAATTTACCGGTAAACCGGTATTTTTATTTTCATTTACCGAATTGCCGGTAAATGAAAAAGTCCGTAAATTTACAATCACTAGTTCATATATCATGTTAAACAAGCTTTCTTAATCTCTAACTAAAGTGTAATTTTGGCACATTTTGTCACACATAATTGACATACATAGATTACATCGATTTCTCTATTTGGAATATGTTAAATGTCTGATTCTACTTGTTGCTATTATTCCTCTGGACGATTGTGACTCATTTTTATGTACTGTTTTATTGGAAACCCATTAGGTGAGTACTTATACTAGTATCTGGTTGCTGTTAATTAAACGAAAATCTATAAATGCTGATGAGCACATATATGTATTGATGTTTATGCAATGTTAAGATTTTTCTATATTCACAGAAAGGATCAGTCAAGGTGACATCTGGCAGTGAGGATGCATTAAAAATGTTTTAAGTAATGTTTTTTTTTATCTTTTTTTTGTGATATTTTTTTACAGTACCAAGGCACGAAGTAAATAATAAAAAAAATATGCCATTCGCCCATGTTAGTTAAAATATCATGTAAAATATTTTCAATCTTTCTCTCCACACAGTTTTGTGAAAAAATACACTACTGGAAATAATTGACGAGCACACCCTGTATAATCTGAACGCGTGGTTCTAGCGCAATGAAATTTGGTATAGAAGTAGTACTAAACTAGTATAACAAACCTTCATGCGGAGAGCATGAAGGTTTGTTATACTAGCTGAGAGGGGCTGCATCAATAGCGGGAGTATCCCCCGTGAGCGGCGCGTTCCATCGCTACATGACGAGGCATGGAGTCAATAAGTCGTCGTATGGCAGTGGAAGGGATGTAAACGCAGCAGACGTGTACGTTCTCTATATGTAACAGCACCCCATACCATAATGCCCTGCTGACGGTAAAAATGGCGTGGTTCTCGTCACCCGCCATGTATATCCACACAACCATTCCTCGCTCAAACTCGCTTAAGTAACGCGATCGATCCGCCATTATGCATGAATACAACTACATACTGGACCTTCACACCACACTAAGAACGACCAGTTTCTCCCACCCCCTTCGGTCTCAATGGCGACGATATGTTCCACCTATCGGAGCCTCTCCGTAAAAAATGCGACGATAGAACAAGTCTAAACTCGCTGCATAGACTCGTCTATAGGAAACCTTGATGCTCCGCAAATTTTATGGATGTATCTTCACGCGATGCGATTCACGCGCACCATGTATAGATTATACATGGTGTGCTCGTCAATTATTTGCAGCGGTGTAATTTAGTATACAATACCAAACAGCGCCATCTATGACTAAACTATAAATTTCCCATAGTATTGTATTTTACAACCAAAATACCAAATACTTAACGCAGTTTTCATCTGTGCTAAATTTTAAGGTTATTTTTCTAGTAGTCCAGAGACAGTAAACTTTGTTCATTGTGTTAAGGCCGTCTTACACCTAGCTATTTATTGCGCAATTTATTGGCCAATTTAAATAGCTAGGTGTAAAACGGCCCTTATGAAGAATACTTGCCTACCTTCAATCTGACTAACGCAGATGTTTTAATTTGTTTCTGCATTCGTCATTATTTCTTTTTTTTTACGCCAGTATTGACAGAGTTCCAATAAAATATATTAGTTTAGTGAAATTGAAAGACAATTAAATGATATTTCAATATAATATATAACTCTAATTACCGTCATCGTTTTTAGGAATACTGTGCCTGGGGGTTGAATGCGTCGGCGATAATGGAAAAGTCCTGGCCGATCCTGGCGCAGGACTGGTAGGCTGCGACCAATGATTCAGGACAGCACCCACGGGCAGACAGTAGTAGGGCTCGGTTTCTGGTTCGGTATTCCGATGCAGCATCGACGGATACAGCTTCTCGGATTTCGTAGACCTGCAACAGTCAAATCGTTAGGGCTGGTCCGGAATGACGAATACAGGAGGTCTGGAAGGTAGCCAACTCAATACGATGACATCGAAAGCGGACGTAATACAGAATAATACAAGTGTGCTAAGCGTTGTGGGGTTATGTTAGTATCACGATGCCATTCGACATAGAAATATTTTAGTCCTCACCCAAGGCATCGCTTAGGTTTTCTCTAGACCGATTAGGGATTTTTTTGCATAAATAAGAGACCTCTTCTTGTTGCTGTTTCGGTCGATCAGTAAGTGTTACATTTTTGTTCTACTGCTGTGGTCACTAAATGCGGGCTTATGCGGATGATGTAGTAGTTTTAGGAGAATCGGGGAGAATTAAATTTTCTCAGCCTTCCAATAGGTGATGAACACCATTTGTAGCTGATGCAGTAGGAAAAACTCTAGCATTCATCCGAACAATAGCACGATAGTACCATTCATAAAATATCTAGACGTTTTATTTGATAAAATACTAACTGTTGATCTAGCTCAGGGGTCGGCAAACTTTTTTAGGACAGGGCCAAATCGTAACAAAAATTAAGTTCAGCGGGCCAGGTTGTAAACTCTAACTCTTACATGTATATTTTTTATTAAGTGTTTCTCTGTGTTTTATTGAACCATAAACAATGTACCAAAAAGTTTCCGTCGTATCATACAGGGTGTTTAAAAATTACTGCCTTGTCAAAGAATCTTAAAGTTCAAAACTTATTTTTTTTTCAAAAACACCCTGTATATTCTTATATTTTTCTGCAACATTCTCTATAGGCTTCAGTGATTTTATTTTAAGTTATTCCTATTATTTATTAACTTTTTCAAATGGTCAAATAATTTTTACCTGGTGGATTATAAATAACATTACAATAAATTATTATCATTATCATTATTTTCTATATGTTAGTACCTAGAAAAGTACGCAATATATAAACCAAACAGTAAATATTAAATATTAAAAGTTTATCTTCATTTGGTTCGCATTTTGCAAAATGAGGCAAAATGCGAACAAAAAGTTAATAAAGTGTTTGTGAGATATAAGAATTTGCAGAGGTTTGAAATAGCTACATAATGGAATCTTTGCAGACAATGTGGTAATAACAGACAGTGAAAAACAAAGAAAATTTGAACATATGGAAGGGAAACATGGAAGAAGAGGGCATGACAATAAAAATAGAAAAAGCTAAAATCCTCGGAAATCAGAATGTTGAAACTAAAATTGAAATAAATGATACTAAAATAGAGCAAATGAGAAATTTAAATATTTAATAATAATAATAATAATAATTATAATATAACTTTATTGCCCCAACAGGTTACAACCTAATACAGGACAAAAAATAAACAATGGTAATTTAAATGATAAATGATAAATGAACAAGTAAGATTAAGGTAACATGTGAAGTTATATATATATATATTGCATGCAAAGATGAAATAATAAAGAAATAATAACAAAGAATAATATGAAATGAAGACTGAATACAATACAAAAAAAAATACAAAACAGAAGCATATCAAGATAACAAGAAATTAAGATTTATTTCCAATGGAGCATAAAATAGAAATTGGTGTTCTTCGCAAACAGTTGGTCCTAGCAGTCGGTATACGGTAACAGCACTGGTTTCTAGAGGGGATACGAGGAACAAGGAAGGGTATGCGTTGTAGCAGGAAAGGACAATCAACAACAATTTAAGAGTAACATTGGAAGAAACAGGAAAACAAGATGCTGGAATAAACGATTGATAAAACAATCAAGTACTACGCAATAAACCAAAAATTTATTAATAAAAAAGTTAAAAAAGACAAACCTATAGCAGTGTTATGAAGAAAGCCAAGAAAAATAAGATTCCACAATTTTAGGGCATTTGGAAACACATGTATATACATGTGTATATATCAGTAGTTCAATATCTGCTACTTGTGAAGATTTGGGCACCTTGAAAACAACCGACCAGAAAATTTTGAAGTAAAATAGGATCCATTTTTAGGAATTCTAATCCAACCTAGATCACAAGAAATGAATTGCGACATATTTTTTTGAAATACTTCAACGAAAGTATCTTTTTATTTAAAATAATTTGAAGGGACGAAAGTTCAGTTGAGAGGGCATAAGAAACAGAAGCAATACTTACTATTAATGGACGGAACGATTGTAGAAATTCTTTCTCATTTAAAAAAATATTAATAATTTCTCTGAGTTCCAAAAATCTCAATAAAACTTTTCCACTATTGCAACAATGAACTGGCGATGGTTAACTCGCCAATGAAGTTAACCACTGCCACAACTGGTTCAATAATGCAAAACAGATAGAGGTGTTTGATGAATTATGCAATGACTTATTGAAAGCTTTGCACAAAACAAAAATACTTGGGCAGTATCAACAATGACTGTTGACTCATCAAGAACTAACAAAAAACCACTAGACATTTTTTGCCTTCTCCATTAAGAAGCGTATTGCGATATTCTCAATTTATCTGACAGTCGCTTGAGCTGAGAGGTCAACAGAAAAACACACCCTCTTCTTTGGGTACACTTCTTCAGCTTTATCGTAAATCTATTCATGAGTATTTCAAATTTAATTCTAAATAAGGTTAGAAATATTATTGCAAAGTACGCCGAAAGCGTTCATAGTAAATGAATTAACCGGACTTATTTACCGCGACATCAGTTGACTATCAGTCGGTGAATAGTAGATGTAGATACCTCCCGGTACAATAATTTTCGTAAACCCTTATTGTGGGTGAGAAAAACTATCGGCAATCCTGATCTAGCTGATCTGTTAAACAATATGTGGAAAACACTGTGGGGGTTATCCCCAAAATCAGTCCATTAGCTTTATGTAATGATAGCAGGTCCAACTGCTATCTATGGAAAGATGGCATGTTATCCAAGTTTACTAAACCAAAACTGCAAAAGATCGTCAGTATAGCAACCACGGCTACATTTTTTTTTTGCACTCATTGGTATTATTATTGCATATCGTTGCGGAAAGAGAAGCCCGATTAACTATAATCGGGCTTTGACACATAACGAATCAATCCCCACATACTCATGTTTGTATGGCTAACAAGCTGCTGAAAACGACTACTTCCGATAACATTCTGGGAATACCGTGAAGTGCAGGTACTCGCCAAATGATTGATGCATGTTTCATTGCCCCTTTTCAAACAAAGAGGAATGGAAATGCGAAGATAAAACACTGACGCAAGCAGATACCTGCTCGTTTATAGACGGTTCGAAAACAGAGCAGAATGTTGGCGCAGGAAAGTTTTGAATAAAATCATCAGACAGTGAATTTGACTGCATAAATGCAATTCAACACTGATCTGAAGCGATAAACACATTCTAAATATATTAGGTTGACTACCAATCTATCCCTAATCCAAGTACCTGGACACTCATTCATAGGAGTGAGGAAATAGCCACTCTTACGGTGGAGGATGCTGTGAAACAATTTCAAGGTACAAGGATTTGCCATTAGTACGATACGTAAGGTAGCATAATAGCAAATCGATTCCTGAATAAATGAGAAAGCGTTGAGATATTGAATAAATTGCTCCAATTTTTGCTTTTCGCACAATTATATCAGAACCATTGGTACTACTGGAATTTGATTGTAAAAGTGCCAAAGTATTTGCTTTTATTTTTACTGGGTACTGCAAATTCAGAAGGTATCAACATAGAATCGGATTCTCTGATGAAAGTCCCAATGCCAATTGTGTTTGGAGGAGGAGAATGTAGTAGAATACATTTTCTGCAAATGCCCTACTGATGAATTTCAAAAGGTTAATTTTCAGCTTGTTGCTTTAGTTCAAGTGAATTGTGTCAGTGGGAATTACGCGCCGTGTCACGCCGATGAGGCGACTACAGTTTATAATCAAACAGAGTCGGAAAAAGTATTGCCGTGTCACGTCCGAAGGGCGACTATAATCTATAATCAGTTCAGGGAGGAAGAACAGGCAGTGGCGAAATCTGCCACGATCGCGGTATATGCATGGCTTATACGAGCTGGTAGTGCAGGTGGGATTGAAGCATGCCTAGAATGAATACCCAGAATGGAAATTAAGACCAGTGCCGGCGAAATGACAAACAAAAACAAATTAATTACCGAAACTATGGGAAAATTAATCATCCTTCCTCTAGGAAAATATGCCACGGTCTTTCAGGCAGAGGCAAACGCAATATTGCAATGCAATGCAATATTGCAATGCATTATGAATTACAAATCATTCAAAGAACTTTAATTTCTGACTTGAACGATCCGTAATTGGTGTCTTATTTATGCTAAATAAAATGAACATATTTATCGTTAAATTTTGTTGGACGTTAAATATTTCTATGGTTTGAAGCGAAAGGTTAGTTAAATAGTAACAATGAAGATAAAACATGAGTATACGTGATTTACAATAATAATATATGCATTTAAATACTCTCGTATGGAATTCCGCTTAGTGAGTGTATACCTGGGGAAGGTCCGATCTCTGAGGTAGCTATATCGTGAACAGAAAACTCGTTTAAACATCTCTAAATGTAAGCAAGGATGTAATGCACGGATGCATGTATGTATTAATTAGGTATATGTTATTGGTTAATTTCGAATCTTGGATGTTCTAAATAAAGAATAAAACAAACAATAGCCAAAATTAATTAGTTTTTTAATGGAAATTGCTTATAATTTATTTATTACACACACATTTGGAACATTTTAAGACACTCGTATATATCAGCTAGCAGACTGACGTGAATAAGATAGTTATTTCTAGTCTAAGACGTCGTTCGTGCTTTTTACGTCGTCTTAAGGACGTCATATATTGTTTATATTTTAAGTATCACTAGAATTCTTCACAACACCGTAAATACGGTGTATGTGAACGGAAATATTGCAACAGTGAATTCCTATTTAAAAATGTAGAGGGTTCAACCCGGTATATGAAATATATTGAAAAACAAATGCACCGTTTTTCTTTGCTTAAAGTTATTAATATCGTTCGTTTTGTCATCTTTAAAATGGTGTCGGAATGATGTGGCATGTACGTCAGATTTACGTTGTTTTCACGTCATTCTCTTTGTCGTATTTATGTAATTGGTGACGTCACTATGACGTCAATCTGCTAGCTGGCACCAGGTGACCCAAATTCATTGTCGTAAGCGATATCTGTTTTATTTGCATAATAATAAGATAAAGTAGCAAAGTGTAATTGAAAATGGTTTGCAGAATCTTAAAAATATGCTACTCCCGATAAACTAACCTCTAAAAAAACCTCTTCTAATCACTTTTTTTTAATTGCTCACTATTTGCTTTTCGTCTTTTTGATTCTATAACTAAAGTTAGAGGAATTTGGAATTCAATGGTATAAATGAGAATTGCACTTAAGAAATATTTACTATAAAATGATAATGTCAATAACAACTAACAAAAAAAAAAAATTAAAAATTTAAATAAACATTAAATATATCAATGATATTGTTCAAAATGACCGCCATTCCAACAAATAAATAAAAGCAATGCAGACTCTTAATTGACCAATTAACTAATTGGGAATTGCTGTTGTGAGCATATTCATTGTAATTTTGTTTTAAAAATTCAAATCGTCTAATTTCCTAGGTGGAGTAAAATGTACAGCTTTCCAATACAGTCTGTAAAAGAAAGTCCAGTGGGTTTAAGTTTGACAAATGCGCTATTCAATAAGCATACTTTAGGCGTATTCTTTCGTGGTGAATAAAGTGAACTCACTGAAAGTGATATAACTGAATGTGAATAGTTTTTCACCTTCAGTTTGTCATGCAAAAGAATGTGTTTATTGAACCAACTAATCGTAGAATTTCTTTGTGCTTGAGGGGTAAGGAGATCTCTGAATGCAATCACTTCAATTGTCAGAGTTGGGAGACTTGAACATGTACGAAAGAACGTCAAATTAAGTCAATGAATTGAATATCGTTCACTTCGATCAGCTTGTTCAGCACGAAAGAATACACCTTTTGTCGATCTGTATCAATCTAACTCGTAACGGTCATTATGCAAATAGAAATATAAATAAGGATGTGTTGTCAAACTTTCTTCGAAGATGTATGGATCAACGACACAGCCAAGAGATAAGACAAGAAAAGTCTCTGCATGCACAACTTTGACATCTTGACAGCACTGTCTACCTACCATTACTTACACAGGAGGTGCTACTGCCAAACACTGCCTGCTCTTATTTTCACTGATGGTTATTGAGCACAACAGAATAATTAAATATTATTTCTGGACTAATTTAATTCAATTTATAGTTACTTGCTTCGTTTCTTTTTGTTTTATTATGTAATAATAACAGCATTTATGTATTTCATACCAATCAATTCCACATAATATGTGTGTACGATCAGTCAGCAAAAAAATCTTAGGACAAGGTCATAATAGATACATGAAGAGTGTGTTCCAACCACTTCCAAAATTCCGACATTTGCATCTTGTAAGTGTACTCCATCACATGCCATCAAATTTGTTCATGATTCAGCTTTAAAATTGCTGTCACTTTCGACAAGGAACATTTTCTGACACTAATTTGGCTATGAAATATACATTAGGAAAATTCCAAAATGTCCCAAGAATTTTGGTAACTGAAATATACCTACGTTCTTTATGATTGGTGTAAATGAAAGAAGACAGCTGGGGGGCTGGTGCTAAAACAATGGAACACCGCTAGCAGTTATTATTTTGGCGACAAAACATCAAAAGTATTGGCAGAAAGTGATTCTCCTTGTCTTATGTCTTCTCTGAATGATACGTCTATGAAATAATCCGTACCAAATTTTGTATTAACAATGAACATGTAAAGGAGAAGGGAGAGTCAGCAAGAGTCATAGCCAATAGCAAGCCAATAGCTCTGCTAAGTTCTGCTAATAGGTGCTTTTGTTTTTTTTTTTTTTTTTTTTGGTTCGACTCACTCACCTCACTTTAGTTTTGCTTGTTAAGCTATGAGTTACTTACTACAAACGAAGAAAGTTTGTTAATTAACGTATTGCTGTGGTTAGACAACCCATTTCGCAGAGTGTATTTTAAGTTGCATAGTTTGCTTGTTACGGTTGTTTTCTTTGCTCAAACAGCTGTTTTTCGATTTACCGAGAATTTTTCACAATTTTTAATCTTGTTTTGAATAATTTTTGTTTAAGAGTTAATTGTATCATTTAATTATTTAAGTGTTAAGTTTTTTAAAATTAGTCCAGACATTCAAATGTCTATTGTTTGCTTGTGCTGATTTTATGCG
This sequence comes from Protaetia brevitarsis, assembly GCA_004143645.1. Taxonomy (NCBI): domain Eukaryota; kingdom Metazoa; phylum Arthropoda; class Insecta; order Coleoptera; family Scarabaeidae; genus Protaetia; species Protaetia brevitarsis. Next base: position 107,344 of record RXPK01000631.1, read on the forward strand.
GATTCTATTGAATATTGTCGTTGAAATGTTATACGTCTGCGTTGTACGATTTTGAGAGAGGGATTTTTGTTAGAAATACAATTGTAGAGTTTAGTTAAGGACTTCCTTGTTCGACTATTGACGTGAGTAGACGTATTTTTATATCTTTGTGGCCATTTTGTATTTCATTTTGATATTGTTAATTTTGCATTAATTCTGTAATCATTTCGTCAATCAAGGAATTCTTTTTGTGATAATTGTTACTATATTAAGTGTGCACTTTATAGATATAAGATCAATTATTATTATGTTTTTTGTTTAGGAAGATATATTTTAGTTTTTTTCTCTCATTATATTTTTTTAAAGAGTTAATTTTCCGTTATTCAATTTTGCTGTTTCATTTTTATTTATCAATCACCTTGTTTGGGTGAGTAGAAGTATTGTTTTTGCATTTAGTTTTTTTTTCTTTTTTGTAAATTTTTAGTAATTGTCCACACTTAGTTTATTGTTAGTTTTGTGAAACCACGTGGATAGAAATTCAAAGGTTGTGTATTTTGGATAATCTTCCTGGACAAACAAAACTTTTGCTTTGCATAGGAAATAGCATTGTCCTATTTTAATTTAGAGTCAAGTGTAGTTTTTATTTTAGGCCAGAACCTTCAGTTCAATGTTTTTTTCTGCACAATTTGTAATTTAACTCGTTGTTGTAATAAATTGATTGTTAATTAGCGTCATTGGGTTGAAAATTCTGATCTTTTATTTTATTTTTAAACCTTTACAATTTTTCGGGTAATTAAGAAACTCTGATTTCATTCACTCACAAATTACTTTTCGTGGTTAGATTCAAGTTTTAATTCGCGAGGGTAACTCTGAGATTAATAGTTCTTTTGTTCAATTTAAAAATATTTTCCGTTCAGCTAGCTAATTTTATTTTCTTTTTCATTTATATTTTCATTTGCATTTTTTCAATTAATTCAATCAGTACACATACCGTATGTTTGGTGGCTTACTGTTGTCTTACAATTATTGTTATTCTTTATAGATAAATGAAAACTGAAACAATTCCATAACGTTTTGTTGCTTTACGAAAAGTTTTATACCGTTGTATTCCTAACTTCTAATAGTGCAACAATAAGGTCAATAAGACAAGAGATGCAAGGAACAACTTTAAAAGTATGTCTTTTAGTATCTTGCAAACCATTTTCGATAACATCTTGCTCGATCTTCATATGTCTACAGATAAGGAAGATATTGCTTCTTACATTGATTCTGGGAAGTCCTATATACGATATATTTTACCCTTACAACCACCAGAAGCGAGCAATTCACTTACCTAATACTATTGCTGCGACTTAATCTAGAAGGAGAATCTCGTAGCAGCCTGGTGTGTGTTAAACTGCCACGATGCCCCGGAAGACTTGATAGGCTTTCCATGCTGTCAGTTTCGGACAATCTCGGCGCAACCGAATAGGTGTTGCTGCAAAATCATCATCATTATCTTGACATTGCACCAAATTACGCGAATATATGATTTACCTATGTCTCAACCAAGGGGCGTATGGACTGGTGTTCTCTATAGCCTGCGTATCTGATAAGGAACCGTCGCTGGCTTTAGGCCGTGCTTGGCGCATCACCAATCCGTATTCTTGGCCGGCACCCTTCGGCAAACTCTGGGATCCCATCATGAGTCGTTCGCGCACCGATTGGCTCAATTGATTCGCCGTGTTGCCAGTGAGGGAGTAGCTTTTGAATTGAGGATTTTCTAGAACGACAAATGAATGATGGGTTGAGTTATTTATGTTAGCGAGTGGTACGATGATATACTTACTGTGTGGTTGTAAATCACTTGAGCAAGTCTGTGTACCACCGGAGACCTTTACTTTGGTTCTTGGGACTGCTGAAACCTGCGCTGTTTTCCCCGATTGGTTAGGCATGCCTGCAATGCAATAGTGTTAATATTAGTTAGTAGGAATTAGTTAGAATTTGAATATTTTGCTATAAGCGTTGTTTTGTACTAAAAATTTTATTTGAAAAATCTATTTAGGAGTTATAAAATTATAATTACAAGTTGGGTAGAAGAATCGGCTGTGTTTGCTAAGTAAAAATAATATATTATATTCGGTGTGAAGCCAGAGTAGATTAATGAAATTCCTGAATTTTTATTTCAGAGACTGAAGGTATCATAATTATAATTTAATCATAAATTCCAGTGGTGAAATAATCGCTCACTTTGGAATTTAATCATTATATATGAATAAGAACTAACAATATTATTCGCTGTCCTGAATAAATTCATTATCTTTTTCATTTATGTATCTGTGGTATATTTATTGACAGGCTTAAAGTCGGAAAAGTCATCCCAATATATAAAAAAAATGACATACATGACATAAATAATTACCGTTCAATTTCATTGTTGCCAGCATTTTCCAAGATTTTTAAAAGGAGTGTCAACAAGAGAAGAGACTTACAGACTACATACTGAAATATAACTTTATACCTTCCAGTCAGTTTGGTTACTTATCTGGGAAATGTAGGAAAATGCCAATTTTTGTTAATAGTTTATTTCATTCCCTTGATGTTGGAAAAAGATATCAGTCATAATATTCTACTGAAAGAGCTAGGGCCAATTGGTATTATAGAAACTCCCTTTTTTGTCTCGTATTTGAAGGACAGAGTTTAAATGGTATAAGTGTTATTGTGTTGACCTGCCTACTAAGGAAATAACTACACTTTTTTTAATGGAAAGGGGTTGACAGGAAAAGTAATTTACGTATCTGTTAGAAGCTGTAGGTTTCTGAAAAAGGTTATTTTTTTTATTATGACGAATTATTTTTAGGGAAAGATAGTTATTTTTTTAATTTTGTGCTATTTCTACGGTAACGGGTGACAATCCTTAACGTAAACATTTTTTTCAGTACCTATTGAAAATATCTATGAAATTTAAATTGTATTTGACTATCCATAAACTCATTATAACATATTTTTTTCACTATTTTTGTGACACTGGAAACAAGTCATAAGAAGCTAACTAGCGAGTCAAAACATAGTCGGCAGGCCACGTATACTTAGATTTAGGCAAAAGAAAATTGTGTTAATGAAAGGTAAATTGTTTTGTTGAGTAGTTTGTGGGAGTTTTGAACATCTATTTTTTTTTGTGATGTTGGCTGATAATATATAGAGACACGCAACCGATCGTGTCTACTAGCTGTGGTGTGTTAAAAATGACAGTTATGGCAGTGATTTGGATGATCCTGACTATCAAGTGTTTTGCCGCAATAGTTGACTTCAAGAAAAATATGCAGAGTTACAAATCAATAGAGATAAAACAACACATTTTTACTGTACATTATGTGAATCTCAAAGAATCTTAACTACTTTACTGTGCACAGTTTAAATGATCTTTTATTAAATGGCTTGGACATCCTCTGTTTCCTTTTGGAATCAGAATTCTTCGTTTAATAAATGCTTGAAGGTAAGACTCTAAAGACACAGTAGTAAGATTTCTTTTAGATTCACATAATGTGGATATTCTTCTTGAAGCGAATTATTGCGGCAAACACTTGAAAGGCAGGATTATCCAAATCACTGCCTAACTGTCATTTTCAACACTATCACCACAGCTAGTAGACACGGTTGGTTGCATATTTCTATATATTGTCAGCCTACATTTATGATAAAAAAAAAAAACAGACCCAACGTGTACAGTATTTCTACAATAAGGTTGATATCTATTTAAATCTTCATTTATATGATTGAGCTTTTCTGGTTTTCCGACATTTATTTTACAATTAACACATTTATTATATTTATGACGTTCAATTGTTTTCTCCACTATTTCTCATCGCAAATGTTACAATGAAAAACAGGATCGCACTTAATATATTCAAAACTCCCGCAAAATACTCAATAAAACAATTTAACTTTCACTAACAATATTTTCTTTTGCCTAAATCTAAGTATACGTGGCCCGCCAACTATGTTTTGACTCGCTAGCTAACTTCTTATAACTTGAGAAAACTTGTATGAAAATCAAATCGTCTGGGAATTAGGTCAACTACATACTCAATTATACCGCATTTATAGGATGACATTGTCCGAGTCTACATCACACATCACAAGTCGAAATTCGTGAAGGTCAAATGCTGGTAATATCGCATATTCGACGGATCCAATTTCAATATTTCATCGAGTATAGTACTGAGTAGTTGTCATCGTATCTGATGAGCTACGCAATATTGATTGTTTATAGTTTATTTGTAGGTGTATATTTTGTTATAAGAACATATTATGACGATAGGTATAGAGATTAGTTTACAGGTTTTCATATAGTTTTTGGTAATATTGATACATATGTACACCAATTCGACCCTTTTGTAACTTTAACATGTAGTAGCTAACCAATGAACAAATAAAATATATTTTCTTGGTAGGTGTCACTTTGAGGGTTAGTATAAAAAATCACTCCCAAAAAATATACTTCTCGGTTTTTACAGTTTCCAGTGTCACAAAAATTCTGAAAAAAATATATTGTAATGAGTTTATGGATAGTCAAGTACAGTTTAAATTTCATAAAGATATCTTCAATAGGTACTGAAAAAAAAATTGTTTACGTTAAGGATTGTCACCCCCATTTTTTCCTTACAATAGGGGTGAGGGATATGAGATTAATTGTATGGCTATTTTAGATGAAGAACAATAAAAACAAGGTAATGACCCTTCATCAGATGCGAGTGCAGTTTTCATGTGCTTAACCGGCTAGACCCTCCTTTCAGGTATGGATGATTAGTATGAAACGTATTTGCATATTCTATCTTGCTTTTGGGAACACAGATAATGTGATCGACGACATAACGCATGTAAAAGTGGGTTGGTAATCTGATTTGGAGATAATTTGATTTTCAAGGTCTTCTAACACTAGTTCAGCTATAATAATACTTGAGATGGGGGTATCATCAATAGCACAGTCATAAACTTGTTTGTAAAATGTGTTATATTATATTGGAAATATCTTGTCTGGAGCGTAGTTACTAAAGCTTTAATAAATCCTTCGTGTAGTAAAGGAGTAAAATATTAGTAAATAAGTTCTTAGCAGTGGCTTTTAATTGATTGAAAATAAATCCACAAAAAAAAATTAAAATTAATAGTATTAAAACCTGATAAGAGTAACAAAACTGTTGTTATGAATAAAATATATTACCAAACAAAATGAGCAGCTAGCTACAAAACACAAATACATATACGAAACTAACACAAGATCTCACAAAAAAAAAAAACTATAAAAAAATCAGAAAACTTAAAATCTTAGGAAAATAAAAAAAAATCGTAATAATAGACATTGCTTAACACAAATTAATAATTCTGTAAACTTTATGGATTATTGAAATTACATAAGACTAACATTTCTTTGTGACCTATAGTGTCCTGTACCCAAAGTCCATTTTATAATTTATTTAAATTTTTAGATGTCTAATATTTGTTGTATTGTGACTTAATATTTCACTTTTAGTAATTATATAAGCTTTTTAGTTAATTTTTTTTTCTGATAATAATACTACCTTTTTTGAATCAATATGTAATAGGTATATTTTAATGTCACTTTTTTTTTTTTTTGTAAATTGTTTTGGACTTGTTTCAACCCACTTATATTTTTTGTGGCTGTTTGAAATAAAATTATATATCTATCTATCTATTTCAGTTCGAAAAGTTTCTTGACTTGATAGACAATAGCAGTAATGTATTAGCATCTTTAGACAAACATGTTATATTGTATTCATTATGATCAAAAGAAGTTGTATTTGCCCTGGATAAACATTTATGAGTATTTTTATGTATTCGAAGGTCAAGCTATGTTTTAACACAAATAAGGTAGGACGAGCTTGAATGTACAGTCCACCAATTGGCATGCTAAATAGATAAGAAAATAAGCATCCAAAATCGGGATGAAAAATAATACACTGACTAACCCATCAATTCATTCATCATATCATCTTACGTACCCGCTTGAGTGGAAGCGTTCCCATTCATGGCAGGTCCATTCCCATTGCTGTTGCTGGTCCTCTTCACGTAGCTGAAGCTCTGCGGCACGCCCCTCTGCCCTTTGCCGCTCTTCTCCTTGCCGCCATGGGGACTGCTGCGTCGTTCCCGCCGCGAACTGGAAGGACTGGAAGGCGCCGGTGCTGGCGGCGGCGGTGGAGGGCTACCCACACCCGGTGAGTCCGTGTACCGTTTCCACTGTCCATGCTTCGAGTCTTGGAATTGGGGTCCGTTATTGCTGGAGCCGTTACTGCCACCGCCGCTGTTACCACTTCGGGACGATCTGGAACCTCGAGGACCGGTTGGGGGCGGGGCAGGTTCCTCCGCGCGCCCCCTCCTGTTGCCCTGTTCCGTCAACACCGTGAGGCCTGGAGATATCCTCGAAGACCTGAGGAGGGAAACAGTAGGAGTTCAGCACAATTAATGTATTTAATCACCTTTGACAATATCAGTTTTTCTGTACTGGTGTCGATACATAAATTAGTAGGTAAAGTACACTGCAAAAAATTACAGTAATTTTGCTAGGGTAAATCAGGGATATTACATGTAATAACGTTGTGAATTTACCACAATAAATCATGTAAATTTTGTTTTACATGTTTTTTCTAGATATTAACATGGAAAGAAGAATTTCGGTAAAATTTATGGCTTTTCCATGTAAGTTTAAGATGTAACAAAAATTCAAAAGAAAAATACAGGAAAAAACATGTACAATTTTGTGTTTACTATCAAAATTTACTTAAAAGTGTAAAATTGACAATTTTTTTGGGTATTTAGTGCGCTTTAAAAGTAATTTTACTAGTAAACTAATAATTTTTCTGTACAAAATATGAGGATCTTTTATATTTATTTGTTTTTACTTGAATTTTCGGGCAAAACTGTAGATATCATAGAAAATACGAAATTCATACGCCGCAATGTGATTGGTTATTGGGTCATTTATCTTGCGCGTAGGTAATTCTATTCGTTTGTCGAATTTATTATTGGCTCATTGATATCATGTGGTAATGTAATGCGTCACAAACAATCGTAGGTTTCGTGTAAGGTCACGTAAAGGTGTTCATTCTTGATCACTGGTTGAGCGATTCAGTGTGACTTATTAGATGCTATAAAAGAGTTAGTTTTAAAAATACGCATTTACAGATATTTGTATATGTAGTTATCAATTGTTCTTAAAATTTAACATAGTACTTTGAATGCATATTACTAACTTATAATCAGATAGGTGCAAGCGTAACCGTAACGTGTTTTCAGAAGTAGGTATACATTATGTTCAACGACGTTTCGCTTTTATTGCAAAAGCTTTTTCAACTAAAAACATATAAAAAATATAAATCATAAACTGGTAATGAAAATTATGAATAAATTTGTTGTCTAATAAATGACAAAATCATAATTGTTTTGCTTATTTTACTTTAATTTGCAACATATGGTTTTGTTTTATTAAAGATGTGTTTCAATTGTAAATGTTTGATTATTTATTGTTAATATGTAAATATTATTGAATTTTGTAATTAAATAGACTTCTAAAAAATATTACTGTATTTAGTTATAAAATTAAGTTATATATCGTTTTGCGGAGTACTGTATGTCAATTTTATGATCAACTGCGTTTTTTTAATTATGAATTTGAATCATTTCAAGTATATTACGTGTTTTTAAATTTTGTTCCTTATTAAATGTTATATCGTTAAAATCAAATGTATGATTTTAATTTATTTCATGTTTTTTAAGGTTGTAAGATTTTTAGTTATATTTATATTTCATTTATTCTATTTTTAAATATTTATGGTTTTCAGTTTGACAATTACACATACAAACACACGTTTTTAGAATATAAATTTTATGTATGAAGAAGATTTTACAATATAAAACTCAAACATGAAAGAAATAAAACAAAATACAATCCAATAACTCAAATACCGAAAATATACTAAACAATAATTGGATAACCAATATTTTAAATACAATAATACCTAATAATGTTATCAATGCATTATCATTAGGAACAAATTTTGCTTTAGATTATAACACAAATGAAATTCCTACTGATAATATAATAGCTACACAGACTAGGTTTTTGAACCTTTCAAAAGACAATTTCAAATGTTCCTTTAAAGTTGTTTAGTGAAAAAATCATTGCGTTAAGTTTATATATTTGTATCTTCTGAGTGTTTAGTTTAATAAATAAAAAACCTAAAAATACCTGTTCACGCATTCTTAGTTTTATTCATATTATTGAACGTTTTGCATATTGTGCAAAATACTTTAAATTAGATTGTTATTTAAAGTAAGCTGTGATTCCCATGTTACCAAATGTATATTGGAATCGTTGGCTAGTTTAATTAGAAATTTAATTTAAGGTATAGTATGCTGCAAAAAATAATAGGCTATAATATTAAATTATACCTGTAAAATAATTTACCGTACAATGCATATTTATACATGCGATATTCCATTCTTTAGTATTTTTACTTGCTTTCTTTATAAAAATACATCTGAAAATTACTTCAGTGTTCGGTAAATATACAGTCCATATAAATATTACACACGAATTTTACAGTACAATCTTTGAAAAATACATCAGCATGTGAAACTTTACTAGATGGTAGAAATTTTACTTATGAAGCAATTTACATGTAAAATTGTAGGCAACTTTGTTACCAACGATTTTACATGTAATTTTAATAGAATTTTTTTCACAATGTATAGGGCTTCTAGACCACTTTCAAGGCCGTTCTCCTGCAGGTGCCCCAGAGCGGAGCTGTAGGTGGAAGGAGCAGATCAAGATGATGGCGTCCACGGGGACGACACCCGCGGTAGCTTGAGGAGGGTTTTTGAATTGCGGGGCGAGGGGGCCTTTGTAGTAGGTATGCTAGGACAGTTCTGGGCCAAAGTCCCATAAGGTTCACACTGGGGGTCTAAATTCACTTTACTTCCGGTTTATCCGGATGTCTATCACAGTTCTCGAAACAGCCCAACAGTTCCAGCAACATCTTCAACAGTTCTTAGAACAGACTAAACAGTTCTCGAAATAGTTCAACAGTTCTCGAAACAGCTCAACAGTTCCAGGAACAGCTTCAACAGTTCCTAGAACAGCTTAGACAGTTCGCGAAACTGCTTAACCTGAGCCGGGATTGTTGAAGCTGTTCTAATAGCTGTTCAAGCTGTACCAAGAGCTGTTAAGCAGTTTCGGGAACTGTCTAAGCTGTTCTAGGAACTGTTGACGCTGTTCCTGGAGCTGTTGAGCTGTTTCGAGAACTGTGACAGGCATAAAGTGAATTTAGACACCTACAGCTCCGCTCTGGGGCACCTGGAGGAGAACGGCCTTGAAAGTGGTCTAGAAGCCCTATACTTTACCTACTTAAATTGTATATCGTTAAACATAGAGTAAAGATAACGTGTTAAAGTGCTCGAGAAACAGGTTTTTTATGTGACATATTTTGTATTAATACTATCAATTTTACATATATACCTTCCGAGTCTACATATGCACGTGAACCTAATTTATTCCTTGGATAACGGTGCCACCTTTATTTACGCCAATTTACAAAGAAAACAACGACCGAATGAGGCTGGAAAAAAATGCCCGCGTCCAAGAAAGAAGTTTACATATTTACATATAACAAATTGCTTCGCATTAAGGTAAATGTTTCTCGTGAGTGGCCCGGTATTTTGCGCTCATGTTTTGCGCTTTATTAAAGGACGATGTTTATGGCATTTTTATGCTAATCCCCTGTACGCACTCGCACGCGAATTGTTCGTATCTCGAATGAAACTCGGCATATCGATTAAGTGGTAATTTTCCATGTTTCCCAGATATTTTACGAGGACGGTTTAAATAATGATGATTGTGGTTGGTTTAAACGCAAGAAGCGTAAATGTTCGTTAAGATTTATTGCTCGCGATCCATTAAAGCACTTTAGATTTGTTGATAATTTATAATTAAAACGCATTCTTTTCATAATAATTACGTTTAACATGCAGATGATTCGACATTTCAAACCAAAGATCTTGTTTCACTTGAAGTCGAGTTATTAGAACATACGGCTAAGAAAAACAAACGCTTAAATACAAGTACACAGAGAAAAAGCTGTACTAAAATTGACCACAATTGTGGCATTCCATACTATAAACACTATAGTGTTTGCTATAGTGATACCTAACGAGGTATAGCGAACCACATTGTTGTAGAAATATATGACGTGAACAAAATTTTACCGGGATATATTGTAAATATCGGGTTTTATTGAATAAAATAATTAAAAAGAATTTAGGTTTTTTTTTCGGCTGGCGGCAATTGATACCGCCGGATGTTAGTTTTTTATTACCAAGCTACGCAGAAACTTTTTTCTCTTGCTATTCAAACAATGATTACTTTAAGTCACTGCGTGTGCTTTCCTCCGAGCGAGGACTATTTGCAGGACGTTTCAGTGGCATGTCAGCTACCTTTTTCTGCTTCTTGTCACTACTGGCATTCGAAGGTGACTGACTAATTACTTCTGGCATCTGTTGTTCCTGTAGTGGATGACCGATGACCAAGAGGTCGACTCTTTTTCGATACAATTTAAATAGTGTCGTCATGGGAGGGGTAATTACACAAAAAAGGGAAAAAAAGAAGGATGATCATTTGTCTTTAAATGTAAAATTTTGATTTACAAGTAGGTTCGCTGGCTCATAGGAGGGGAGGGGAAGAGGGGCAGTAGGAGGGGGGATAATTACCCCGATTACCTCCCCCTTGTATACGCGCATGCTTTAGAGTCAAATAAAAGAAGAACTGTATGCTACGATGACAGAATCTTCTAATATCTTTATTAATACCATAATTATACACACCACACGGAAATACACACGAACTAATGATCTAATAAACGGCATACTAAACTAAAAAGATATAAATGTGAATAAAGGAAATTTGGTTTATTTACAAAACGTTATAACATTGCGCCATTTTGAAAAGATGCTGGCACAAAATATTCGATACCACGAAATTTCCCTTAATGTCCATGCTGTTATACTGTGTTCTCAGTGTAGAAAACATTACATTAAATTAATAATAGTACACTGGAAGTGTATAGACTTTACCATTTGTGAAGGATGCTTTTTACACCATTGATTACGCTAGGTTCGGATACATTTTTTAACACTATTTAGAGTGGACCTCTCTGTGCAAATGTTTGTATATTTCTAGTGTTAAATAGTGTAAAAAAAATTCTTACTGTGTATAAGCAGTTAAAAAAAATACGAGTCGATTGTTTTTCACTGCTCTACATGCAAAATTTGATCAAAATCGGGAGTGACTAGTTGGGTGACTTTGCCTGTGAGTACAAATTATAGGTAGTATAATAATAAAAAATTGTTACTTTAACTTTTTTAATAAATTATATTCTAAGTATCCAATGAACGTTATATGTGAAGGTTAGATAAACGGTTTTCATATGTTTGAATCATTTGTATCATTGTCATTCTGTGTAAAAAGTTTTTTTTTATACTTGACATTTTATATTTGATTTATTTGTATAATTGTTTGCGTCCGCTTAATTTTCATGTTTGGTGTTTTTTATTTTGATAATCGACAATTTTACCTTTTTTTTGACGTTGATCTGAAGATGGATTTTTAGAAAGCCGAAACTAGTAATCAAATAATAAATATTAAATGAACGAAAGAGTTTTATTACTCTTATCTAACATTTTTTTAGTAAAATTAATTATTATTTAACAAGAATAGTAAACGTTCATAATATGTTAATAAAGAAGCTGAAAATACAATTTCCAATTCATAACCGCTACTCGTGCATCAATTACTGAGAAACAATTATCAAGGAGAAAAAAAGCATGGGCTGGCATTAAAGGCACAAGGCAGGTTTGCATCCAACCACCAAGATAAACACAGAAAGAAATTCGTGTAATTCAGTGCTTTATGTTATTTATATTATTCTTATACGTTTTTAAAACCGATGGCATCAAAGTTCCTTCCGCACCACAGACCACTACGGCATATGTGAACACTCAAAACTATGTTCCGGGCACTATTTCCATGTACCTATTCGAGTATGAATCGGACGGCTCGCTGATCTTTCGCCATATCGCTTATACGGGCCGCTTTGGGGCACGCATTTCGGTGTCTCCAGTTCATTCTGTATTCATTACGACTTCATTGTTTTCAGCGCGTACTGCGCTTTGTGATTTCAAAGGTTTGAAGTGAGTTTATTATTAATGATGGAGTTAATTGTGTGTAAAATCTTTTAAAAAACCCGCTATCATTTGAGGAAAATTTTAATTCGAGTAGAAGGGAAGTCTTATTCCTGATCTTCAAATCAACTACACTTCCTCAAGTAAACCTGAAACGTATAATAGAGTATTCAATAAAATTATATATTGAAAAATTATGAGTGATGTGCGCATTGTTCACTAACAAATAAATTATTTTTTTATCTGCTTAATTTTTGAGAAAAGGGTTAGTGCGTTGAATAAACAAGGGTTGAATGATTTAAAGATATTCACAGAGAGCAAAGAAACACGTAAATTCCGTTTCTCACATGAGTATGCGTGGATTTTAATGTTCTAAGGCAAAGTGGAAATGCTCAACAGTTAACAGTGCTTATTTGCGACATAAAATTAAGTACAACGAAGATGTGAAAAGAAATGGTCATATTTTGCGTGCGGTAATTATGTGTATAAAATTTTGCTAGATTCTCCTAGATTTTATGTACCAAAAAATAGGTACGTTTTTTATTTTTATTTTGATAGTCCATAATTAGGTTAGTATTATAGATAAATAATATTAAATTCGAAAGTGTACTTCCTTATTCTTTTATTAATATTACTATAGGATCAAATTATTTGGCTACTAGTTTCGACATATGGTCAGTAATTGTCTTCTTGAGGCCTCAGCATTGTCTCATAATAGTTGACTGTTTCGGGCGACGGTTCTTTCCTCGTATGTCGGTTACGATCATAGCTACTATATGCCAATTTTAATACCACTGGTTTGCTAAGTTTTTTAATCCATTATATTATGGGATCATGCTGAGGCTGAAGAAGACATATTACTTATCATATGGAAACTAATAGCCAAAACAATTTGATTTTATAGTATATTAATAAAGAATTGATAACGTACACTTGGACATTTAATTTATTTATCTATTTTTATTTTGTGCCCACCCTCTTTCATAACTCACGAGCCGCCACTGGCAAAAAAGTATTGAAAAACTAAGTTAAAAACCAGGATTCCTTTATTAGGATATCTTCTTTTTATTTTTATTTCCAACTTAATCTAAAAAACGAAATAAATTCTGGTCCCAAACAAACATAGGCAAACATGCTGGGGTGAGGTATGCCATCCTCACCACACTAACAAAGGTTAATCACCTACAGCGTCCATGACAAGCAGCGTATTTTTATTAAGCACTGTTTTGTTTGGATTGGCAAGATTGTGACAGCAAAATGTCAATTTAAATTTGAATAAATTTATATATATTGACAAATACTGAAATTAATATCCCAAAATTATACCAGTTTTTTGCTCCGTCAAAAACTCAACTATCAAGTTTTTTCAAGTTCTACTTCAATTCCTATTGGTTATTTAAGTTTTATAGTTATTTGGTTACTTAGTTTTGACCACCGTTTTGACATGTCAAGAAAGTAGTTCTTATGTTCCCAGATGTCGCTACTTACCGGAATCTGGTGTAACATTTAATTCAACATAAATTTAAATAATTTGACAGGTGGTATAAAGCAAACTATGAAACTCATCAAGCAGATTGTGGTATTTGTTTTGGATATGTGCTACTTATTGAGAATTATCATTATCTACATAGATCAATCAACATGTCAAAGAATTACTATTTCCTCATCTAATTCTGATTGACTATCTAAAATTACAATGCGTATATTTTTTTGGATGTAATAACCAGTTTACCTTATCCTGACGGGTTGTTGTATTTTTTTTTATATTAAAAAATAGTAGGATAATTAATTATTATTATATATTATAAAATTTGAAGTCATATGGTATCCCACTCCGTTATGTCAAAAATATTAAATTGCACGCATTTCTTACCATGCGTTAAATACGATTTTAGTAAACTAAATACTATTCCGTGGAAATCTAGCTTTTTTCTGCAGCATTCTGTAAACAGCACTATTAGCAAATAAGTACCTAGTAAAAAAAAATGGTATTGACACTCATACACACCTCCTCCACCAAAACTCATACTTGCAAAAAAGAATCTCATTTTAACATAGAATGCAATTATTTCCCTCACACATCTACATCCTACTTCTGCATAAAAGCCTCATTCCCTCTACCACGTAGCAGTAACTAAGTAATGGAAGAAGAAATAGGCCCCGCTTCTTAATTGAAGTCTTCAGAAGGAACACGCTAGTGTAAAGATCCACCAAACTCCAAGATTGTCTAATTAAAGCTGCTGTGTACGTAACATAAAGGAATATAAGGAACAAATTTCCAGGGTTATTATGGATCACCAGTACTATTATTATACTCGCGGTTTCGTTTAGCCTTCAGATTTCGCACAAGCAGCGCTTGTGAGGGGGAAGCAATTGTGCCGACTTAATTGAGTTGGAAAACGATGACATTGTTACGCCAAATATTCGAGATACAATAACAGAGAGTGTAATAACGTATTGTGTATGTAATATCCATCAAGCTGAGAAGTTCGATATCAAAGGAGTGCTTGTATAATATCACGTAAGTGTACCTAGAAATGTTATTGAGATATGCTTATGTGCTTAAGAATGTATATGTACTTACTTATAACATTGTATGCGTCGGAATTATGATATGGAACAGCTGCGATTATGCACTTGAAAGGTGTGATTCATACGAGCAGCAATTTTATCGTGTTTGATTTGCTTTTACGTGTTGCACGTGTTTCCTGGCATGTAAAGTTTAATTTGTTGGAGTATGAATCAGAATCAAGCATGAATGGAGGGATAAAGTTTGGTGATGATTAAATTCTCAAATTTTGTAATGAATAAAGTGTTATTATATTGTTAAATTTCAGTTTCGATAAACACTGACTAGACAGGATATAATCGGCTTTATGAGCTGTTTGAATTTACCCAAATGTTACCCGAAGGGATGCATCAATTCCGTAATTTCTTTATTCTATACTAATTTAGCTATCTATTTTTTCGCTTCTCAGGTCTACAAAGACAGGAAAGATAACACAATATTAAATCACCAAAATTTACTGAAAGTGCAATTAAACAATAATACAATATATCATATAAAAAAATAATTCTGTTGTTTGACATTTATTAATTTATAATGATACTAATACTGTACAGAGTTTCTTTTTGTCGGGGCAATTTCAACATAATATTGTAGAATGAAAATTAAAAAAACTGTTTACTTATTCCGTTTCAGCTATGTATTCTTACCCAGCGATAATCCTTGCAACACAGATTGCCTACCTCAGATGA